>SKCR01048332.1:0-40378 GCA_019454045.1 Zanthoxylum bungeanum | reverse complement strand
TCGTCTTACCTCGACAGTTCCATCTCCAAATATTTTACTTGTTATCCTTTTTATTTTCATTCCTATTATATTCTATACCTGGACCTTATGTGGTCTATATCTCTGTCTCCTTACCCGAAAGGTATCATCTTTTACATGTCCTTAATCATGTCTAACACTGGTTCGTTTGTATTCCATTTTTGCTTGACTAATACTTTCTCTCTTCACTGTTTCATCTAGACAACTTCTCTTCTAAATCTTTTAATTAGAGCTAGTTTCCTCTATATTCTGCTCTTATGCTAGGTCTGAAGATTTTATGTTTAGGTTTCCTTCCACTATGGATTTACTTGCTTCTGGGAGATTCTTGAGGCGAACTTCGAGGTCTTTCTTTGCTGCTGTTGTCTGACAATGGTTGAGGGGGTGTGGATTGGTCCTGAAGCCTTCTTCGATTGTGGTGACCTCTCTTGCTATGCGTACTGCTGTAGCACGTGCTACTATCTATAAGCCTAATACTCCCGTGTTTACATATCTAGTGTTGGCTCCTACACTAAGGTATTTCTACTAGGTACTATCTGAATTTCCTTTTTCGATCTTACTCCTGATTCGTTTCCGACTATTGGTCTTACTACCTCTTACTGAGAACCTCCTTGAGGGTCATGCTCTTCCAAACTCCTATCGTACCATCTCTGTTATTTTTCCTACTAGTTTCAGTTTCTTAACCCTTTTTGTCATTACTTCTATAGAAGCTCTACATCATCTTTGACAGGTTAGAGTATCACCACTTATACTTTTGGTTCGGGTTTTATTCTTTTGCTAATCCTTCCATTCTAGTATAATGGTGGGGCTTTTAATAAATCGTATCTCTAACTCCTAGGGTCGTTCTATACATTTCTTACTATGGTTTCTTACTCATTTGAGCCTTTACTCCCTTGAAGGCTTTCCGTTCTACGATGGGACATGTTATCATTTCTAGAGTTGGCCAGACTTAATGTGAATTCAAACTTCTCCATCTCTTCCAGAATATTACTATCTTATAACTAGTATCTAGATTTTCCCAAATTTCTTGGTTCAACTATCTCGCTGTCTCGTGAACTATCTATTTGTTGGACAAAATGACCCATAGCGTCACTATTTGCACAGATCATTGTGTTGTTGTAGCAAATTAACTATGTGACAAGGAAATTGCATTCTCATCATTTGTGATTAGATCACCATAAATATACATAAAATGAAGAGAGGTCCCTATGATTAGTTCCTGGACAGAGAATGATATGAGACAGTATCAGTCCCCGAATGATTAATCATTAATATCCCTAGCCGTAGTATTATCGAGACTGGACATCGATAATGCGGAATAGGCTAGTATTGCACTTGTGTGCGTTGTGAGGGCACAACGGCATAGTTCTCATATATATAAGTATTGGATACTTATGCAAGTGCGATAGGAGGTCGTGTTTCACCGATGGTACGGGAAACAGCTTCGCTCTGGATAGACCCCTCGGAATCCCATTGGTATTATGACTATGTGTCTATGGGAGGCCGAAATCAAGGTAGGTGTGTATAGTCTTAACCTGAGACTTACATCGCTAATACTTACGATAATCGATAAACTTTAGTCTTGGTGGTACAGGCTTTAACCGGTTCTGCGTACACCACTTCTGGGTTTATCAGAAAGTCGTAGTGTATTGGGTGTGATGTCGAGACGGAAGTGTCACTTCAGTTATTATGGAGATGATGTCACGCAGGATACGGTACTAGTGCTCTTGAGTGTTGCGCAACCAATCGGGATATTGTGACCAGGTCATAACTATCCGATTATAGAGACTATGTTACCAGACATCCGATATGTGCTTCGGACGGGGCAGACACTTATCCAGCCCCAGCCCTAGCATGTGACTATCCGATACTGGGCCAATGCACACAATACAATCGTATACTACGCTTGATAACAGATCTTTGATATTCTTAATTGGATATGTCCGGAGAATTGGGAAGACTTGGTGCTTTGCTAGGAGTCAACCTTGTCTCGTAAATCGGTAGAACGTAGTACTTGGTACGTACGTGATTCGGATACTCCGACGACCGTATTTACTGCCAACTTATCCGGGGATCTCATGGGTCGCTTCCCGATAATCCACCAGTGACGCACAACTCGCACTCTTGAATAATCTGGGATTATATAGAAGAGAGAGAAAATTAATCTAGGATTAATTACAGAGATATTTTATCTAGGATAAAATATCGTCTAGAGAGAGATAACGATTAATTTGGAATTAATCGGTAAATTAATATATTCGATATATTAAACGAAATTAGATTTCGACGCGGAATTAAAATTAGATTTTAATTCGGGCGAACGAATTAATTTAGAATAAATTCGTTAGCGACGTGAATAATGAATTCGCTAGGCGTAATCATTTAATTACGACGAGACGGAAAAATCGTTAATTTGGAATTAACGAACCCGAGCCCGGGTGTGATTGCGAGCGCATTCGTATTTCGAATTCGAGTGCGGCGACGCAAGTCGCATCAAGCGTCAAATCAATCGGTCGCATCAAGCGTCAAATCACTTGTCACTTTGAGTGATGTGACTTGACATCATGTCACTTTAATAAAGGTGATATGAATAATGATGGACTTGACATAAAGTGTAAAAGCATTTTTGAGGGAAAAACTTTTTGGTTTTGGCTCCAATATTTATTTGATTTTATTTGATAAAGTTAAATGAAAAATTGATTATTTTATTCTTGGAAAATATATAATCAATTTTGCTTTACATTTTATTAAGTTAATACACATTTTATCTCTCATCTCTCTCAAGCACAAAGCCATTTTCTTCACTGGTTTTGAACCAGTTTGGGCGTGAACAATAGGGAAGCAAGAGTGGGTTTTCATGGTGAAAATTCAAGTGCTAGCACACTTACAAGTCTTGCGAAGGTGGTAGGGAGGTTCGACCATGAGCCGGGATCCGTCCGACGAAATTAGGAGCTCCATTTCGCAGCTCAAAAACTGAAGACAGAAGGCAGTGGACTACATGCAGTGGGCGTCCATGGCGGTGCGTTTTTGGCTTCATTCGTCTTCGATTCGACTCAACCAACCAATGTAAGTATTCCGCTATCTTCGTTGGTGTATTCATGCATGATTTTCATGTCTTGTTTGATCTTGGGACCTAGATTTTTACCAACACTATTCTGTTAGATACTCTTCCTTACTTGTTCAGGTCTTTGCTGGTCTCTAATTTGAGGGGTAAATATTTGATTCCCTTGGAGGTCTGAGACTACACATTTCTATTAACTGTTTAAGTTCGAATGTGGTATGATTGGGCGTCCACACATTTACTGGGGTCAGGGTTGCTAGACAGAAGAGTTACCGCTCATTCTGTTGGAAACTGCATCAACTACTCTGAGTCTTAAAGTTTCATAAATTTATTAACCGTTTCTGAGATCTTCGTTAACATTACCATTCTTAAACTATATATTTAAGTCATGCCATAATGGCACCAACCACTTCCATCAACTTACATCAATCCATCAATCATGAATAGTGACTTGCGTCAATCACTCAAAGTGAAAGACATCCATCACTTGATTGACAAATGATGTGAAGCTAGATGCAACTAGCGATATGACGCTTGATTTGACTTGCGTGCCGCACTCGAATTCGAAATGCGAATGCACTCGCAAATAATCTCGGGCTCGGGTTCGTTAATTCTAAATTAACAAATTTTCCGTTGCGCGTAATTAAATGATTATGCCTAGCAAAATCACTATTCACATTGCTAACGAATTAATTCTAAATTAATTCGTTCGCCCGAATTAAAATCTAATTTCAATTCTGCGTCGAAATCCAATTTCTTTTAATATATCGAATATATTAATTTTTCGATTAATTCCAAATTAATCATTATCTCTCTTTAATTGATATTTTATCCCAGATAAAATATCTCCGTAATTAATCCCAGATTAATTTTCTCTCTCTTCTAATTAATCCCAGATTAATTTAGAGTGCAAGTCATCCGTCATCGGTGAATCTTTGGGAAGCGACCCATGAGATCCCCGGATATGTTGGCAGTAAATTCGGTTGTCGGACTATCCGAACACGTAAGTACCAAGTACTACGTTTTACCGATTTACAAGACAAGGTTGGCTTCTAGCAAAGCGCCATGCCTACCCAATTCTCCGGAAATATCCATACAGGAATAAAGGATCTATATCAGGCGTAGTATACGTAGTATTGTATATGTCGATTCAGTATCGGATGATCACGTGCTAGGCCTGGGGCTGGAATTGTGTCTGCCCCGTACGAAGTACATGTCGGATGTCTGGTGACTAGTCTCTATAATCGGATAAACTTGACCTTGTCATTTTATCCCGATAGCTGCAGCATTTAAGAGAACCAGTCCCGTGTCCTACGTGACCATCATCTCCACTATGACTGGAGTGATACTTCCGTCTTGACATCACACCCAACACACTACGATTCTCAATATACCCAGCATTGGCGTACACATAACCTGTTAAAGTCCTGGATGACCGCAACCAAAATATATTGATTGTCGTAAGTATTAGCGGTGCAAGTCTCAGGTTAAGACCAAATACACCTACCAATGGAATTCCGAAGGGGTCTATACAGAGCGAAGCTATTTCTCGTACCATCGGTAAAACACAACCTCCTATTACACTTGCATGAGTATCCTATACCCAAATATATGAGAACTATGTCGTTATGCCCTCACAACGCGCACAAGTGTAATACTAGTCTTTTACGTATTTATCGATGTCCAATCTCGATAATACTCTGACTATGGATATTTAATGATTAATCCTTCGTGGACTGATACTGTCTCATATCATTCTCAATCCAGGAACTAATCATAGGGACCTCCTATCATTTATATATCTTGGTGATCTAATCACAAATGATAAGAGTGCAATCTCCTTTGTCACATAGTTAATTTGTACAACAACACCATGATCTGTACAAATAGTGACGCTATGGGTCATAATTGTCCAACAATCTCCCACTTGGCCTATAGCCAGTCACTCGAGTGTCTTACACCCGAACTATGTACGGTTGGCTCAAATTGCTGAGGAAAAGACTTTCGTCAGCGGATCTTCATGATTATCGTCTGATGCGATTTATTCGATCATCACATCGCCACGATGTATGATCCAAACGAATCAGATGAATAGTCGAAGTATATATCTGGATCGTTGATGAGACCATTAATTCTTTAGCCTGTGCTGACGCCTAGCTCAGCTGCTAACATAATTATATCTAATCTAATTAGATTTTGTATCGACCCAGAAGGCTTCTATCGCCGCCTCAGCTGCAGCAATAACCCGCATTTGTTGTTTATACGATAACAGTATCTTGCTTGGAAGATTTCCAGCTCACTATTCCATTATTCAAACTTGTAGTACTGTTTGTGACTTATAGTCGTTTTATCGGTTTAGGAAACTTGCTACAGTGATCCCAGTCATTTCAAGTTCTCCTTCTCCATAGACTAAGACAGCATCCTTAGTTCTCTAAGATACTAACGTATGTTCTTAACATCAATCCAGTGACTATCACTAGGATTGGCCTGTTTGTGAATCCATATGCTCAAAGTGTATGAGACACTAGGCCGTGTACATTTTTCAAAGTACGAGTTCTCGGAGAGTTTTATGAAAGCCAAGCTTTCACCGATAGTTATTATGGGAATATCATTTCCAAGAAATGACATATTATCATTATTTATATAGGACATCGATTGTCAGTGCGCTCCCACTAACCTTCTTATATACACAAGAATCATTTACGTTTTGAATTAAATCATAAGCTATTATGATTACATCAAAACGATAATTCCAAGAACCTATGCTTGCTACAATCCAAACATGGATCGAATAACCTGCAAACCTTGTTTGGTACGACAAAACCGCCAAGATGTTGTAAACATCCTCCAAAAGGTCTCCTTTTCAAGAAAGTGATTTTCCCGTTAAGCTGTCATATTTCATATATGAAACATGCAGCTTTAGCAAGCATTATCCAAATGGATTTACCGTGGCAACAGGTAAAAGGTTGAATCGTAATCAACACAATGTTGATAACGATACCTTTCCACTAAAAGCCTAGCTTTATACGTTGGTATGTTGCCTTCCATGTATGTCTTCCTTGAAGACTTATATAGTACCAATAGGCACAATGCCTTGCGGTACATCAACTAGTATCCAAACATAGTTGATATACATAGAATCCATTTCGGACTCATGGCACTTTGCCATGATAAGGGAGTCGATACCTTGTATCACTTCCTCATACGTAGTCAATTGGTATACCTCAATAAGATAGACATCTTTATGAGGTGAGATCAGAAACCCATACCCTAGGTTGTTTTCTAACTCTCTCCGACATACGTTGTTCTTGTGTATTCGAAGATTAATGATATAGTTTCATCCTTGATGAACTATTTGTTTTCCATTAAGATTCGGTGCCTTGAATAGTATTACTCCGATTTTCATCGAGTTTTACTATCCTCACACTTACCACTGCATATCGGTGTTCCTTTTAGGAAAACCGCATGGCGAACAACAATTACATTGTCCTCTAATGAGATGTATAAGCATTATGCTTATGGTTTCCCCAGGATAACCTACAATTGGCACTTATCCAATTTGGGTTTTAGTTTGGTATCATCCAAACGTATGCCTAGCATTCCCAAATTTTCAGGAATGAGAAACCCAGTTTCTTTCCTGTTCATATCTAATATGATATATGTCAAACAGATTTTTATGGAACCTTATCCTAAAAAAGTTCTGCACTGTTAATGCTTATCCGTTGAAGGAAATGGTAGCTCAGAGCGACTCATGATTAACCTTATCATGTCCAACAAAATTTGGTTACTCTGTTCGGACACACTGTCAAAATGACGTGTTCCGAGAGGAGTCCTTATTGAAAGAATACTATACTCTTTCAAGTATTTTAGAAACTTATTGCTTAAGTATTTTCCATTACGGTCTTACCGTGACGGTTTAATATTTTAGCCGATTTGTTTGTCTATTTCGTGTCGAAACTTTAAAAAATTTCCGATTTGTGTTCTTCAAAAGAAACACATAACCATAACGCGATGCCACATCCGTAAGGTCACGAAATATTCATATCTACCTCTAGCCTAGCTAGACATGGGCCCACTTGCTTCACTATGAACTAGGGCTAGCAGATCGGTGGCACTTACACTTTTACCAAATAAAGGTGTTTAGGCACATTTCCCAATAAACTAGATTTGTAGACTTTATTTTATTCAATCAAATTAGTCCTAGTACCGACTCTTCAAAAGTGTGGATATACGAGTCTTTGTTTAATTGTGTCCCAGAGGACAATGCCACTTGTCAGTTTCTTTTGATCAAATCAGTTTGAGCTGTTTGTTTGTCATGTTATATATTTGAGATTTTATTTATATTCAAAATATAAATTATGTTATTCACATCTAATGTGTTTATCTCAATATCATCTTTATATAATAAAACACTTTAGTGTTCTAGAATATAAAGGTTCACCCGCAGCGAGTTAAACACTGATATAGAGATAATGTTTCTTGTCAAACTAGTTACATTATAACAATTTCCTAATTTAAGTACGCACTCGAGGGTAGTTCCTAAACTTAGGTATCTACGGTCAAAACAACGACTTTCGTCCCGTTTCCGTTTCGCATATATATCTCAATTGAAGTCAGTATCCTACTCAAAGCAGATTCTGAACATCAATGTATATTTATATAACACACTAAGTATCAAAAATCCAATTTTAAATACTAGTAATGAATATATTGTTGACAAACATATTTGAAGTCGGAGCCTTGCCCAGTCTTTAATTCCTTCATGTCTGCTTTGTCCAAACGACAGTCACACTTCCACGATCCCGTTTGCCACAATTTAGGCAGACATTTTGGATATGTCATTTATCTTCCCAGAAGACTATAATGATTTTGCCTTTGTCATTTTCCATATTCTAGAAGCCTTTGGCCAAGCCTCGGGTTTCTAGAATATCGAAGTAAGGTGCGCCTTGCGCTACTTGCCTAATTGCAAAGTTTGACTTTTCTCCTTGAGAATAGTCATTAACCCTCCAAGAGTTAACTTATTGCAATTTTAGTACTTCTAAGATCTAAAAATAGATATTTGAAGATCCTTCAATTTCATTATCATACTTTAAGGATCTAATCCTTAGTTCTGATTCAGAAATTAAGGAGTCTACTGCGACAAGCTTAATGGATTAAGCACTTAAGTTGTCAATACATGAATCTTCCAAAGATCATGCTCTACTATTGCTTAACTTCGAGCTTAGGCTTAATATGTTATTTTATCAAATAAAGTAACTTATTATTTTCCAGGACCATCCTGAAATTTTATTCCCAATTTGAAAAATTAAATCATTTAAATACATTTTCCCTAGGATTATGTTTTAAATGTCAATCTTTCAATTATTATCTTGATTTTAATAGTCCAACTACTTAATCAACGATTTATGTACTATTTATTATAATGATTACAATAGTCCAACTATTTAATCAACTATAATTTAATAGATTAAAATCAATTATATTGATTACTATAATCCAATTATAAAATCAACTATAAATGAATTGTTTGAATATAATCCAACTATTTATTAAAACAACAATTTATATATTAGTCCAACTAACATTTAATTTATTTGACGAATGATATTTGAATGAGCGCGTATGGCAAGTAATTAAATGAATATTGCATATTCAATTCTTGCCTCCCACTATTTTTCGGCGAGCCTCTAACCCTCTGTCGAGTACTCGGGAAATCGTGTTTCCTAGTGGGCTAGGATCCCGTTAAATATCACACAATCTTGACTTTGGCCAACAAATTGTATGATAATTAACTAGGTAGATCTCTAAGATCAATTGGATCCAATCCAATTCCTAGATCCAGTAGGGGGACATCCAAGTCCGAAACATATATCTTATATATGCCAATACATCCAATGTATTACCTAACCTTTTTCCTCTGAATCAACTAAGCCTTGGCTTTGGCACAACAAACTTAGTGATCCCAGTTAAGCGCGACCCATTGACCATGGAAATCTTCGTAATCAATGTCGATGGACAAGAAATGGTCTTGACTTTGGCCAAAAAACCACAACTTGGACAAGACACTGATATGGAACAAAGCCTTCATGATTCAAACACATCCTCGACGGACAAAGGCCTTGACCTTGGCCAACAAGCCAATGTCAGTCTCGGATCTTGAGTGAGAATCACTCAATGGAAGGAAAGACGCTTAATATTTTGCGAGGGTTTTTCGAGTGCAAATTAGCAACCAATTTATTATCTTTGTAAAGGTCTCATCATCATACACCCTTAAACATGCATTCTAAATACATAATAAAGCGCGTATAATAAAATAATAATGATATGAGGATGGATACTTTACACATTGATCCTAGATCAAATCTCTCCCTTTCTCTCTCCCGCTAGCACATGTATTACTTCTACCTGTTACACTACACTTCTAAAGAAACCTCATTTACATTAAGGGGAATATGTGATAAGAGAATACAAAGAGTCATAAGAGATAAGGCTGGACTCGCAGGTCCAATTAATAAATCAAATTTATTACAACAATTTCTAAAATTGCCCCACCCATATAATATCCATCCGATATACATTATTCATGCATCGCAACCATGTATTCACACAAGCATGTTATCAATCAATCTAATCCAATTAATTAATCTGAAAATAAGTGACCATCCAATGTTCAAACAACGATTTGATTTTGCTCGAGTCAAACTCGTTTTGCGAATAAGTACTCAAAGTACGAATTCTCAAATAAATTAAACTAAACAATTAAATCCAATTCAATTTGTATTTAATTCTAATTTACTATTTAATTCTAAATTAAATATTACACTTTATTTGACGAACCTTTACGACTTAAATTCCAAATTTAATCGTTACGGGTCTCAAAGCCCGATTAACGTCCAACGTCAATTTAATTTAAGTCCAATGGGCTTTTAATTAATTTCTTAAAGGCGTGGACTTTTGGTCAACTCGGGTCAAACCGATAACCAAAGTCCAATCCGGGAATTACCCCATAAGCCTAGAAATCAATTTAGGCCCAATTAAACTTTAAAGGTTCATTAAGTCGCATTTGGACTTTATGGAAGCGATTTTGGGCCCAATTGGATCCAACCAATTTTGTCTAAACCCAACTTTGTACAACAAAGCCCAATTAGCCCAATTACAACATTTAAGCCCAAATCCAATTTCAAGCCCATTTAACTAAACACAAAAATTCCAAATTTAATATTTAGTTAAACTAAAGTGTATTAACAAAATTAATCACCCAAATCAATATTTCCAAAACACCAAATTAGTACTAATTAATCATGCCATTATCATCATCACATGTCCAACACATTTTGATTAAAATCAAACCCAATTACATGATATAAGCTCTTGACAATGGAGGGGATTTTGTGTCTGATTCGGTTTCAATCCAATTAAATCGACAATCGACATTAAATCAACATCCTCAATCGTTTCAAGTCATCCAATGATCAATGAAACAAAAAATCACCAAGACACTTAGGGCTATAACTCTCGGCCAAGCAAGAAGATTTGGGGAAAAATGTTCCAAACATAATTTAATCAAATTGATCCAATCAATCCTCAATTAAACATGTATTAAGCATACTCAAACATCCAATTTATTCAAATCATGCTCAAATTCAATTTACCCAAATTTTAAGCCTAAATTCTTTTCATGCTTTTAACAACGCTCTGATACCATTGTTGGAGTTCTACGGTCCCAAGGATCGAATCAAAAGCATATAAACATCTGTGAATAACAACGACGAAGTTGCAGAATACTTACATCGATCGGTTGAGCGACGCGAGAGGCAACAAAGCTTCAAATTCTACTCTGCAGTGGCAGTTCACAGCTCACTGGTTTGGCTCGGTTTTGGTCCTTCGTCAAGCTCCAAGCTTCGTCGAACGATTACCAGCTCATGGGTGGACTTCCCTATCACCTTCGCATGACATCATAGTGTGCTAGTACTCTCGATTTTGCCACAAAATCGCGAATTTAAGATTCCATTTTCTTCTTGGTTCACGGCAGTGAACTGCCAAAACAGAAGAGAAAATTGCCCCATTGGGCGAGAGAGAGAGAGATGAGAGAAAGTGAGAGTTGTGTGTGTTGGTTCCAAATTTTTGTATCAAATACTCAAATTTGAATTTCAAATTCATTTGCCATGAATTTGGCTTTCAAAAAGTCAAGCCATAATGGCACCAACCACTTCCATCAACTTACATCAATCCATCAATCATGAATAGTGACTTGTGTCAATCACTCAAAATGAAAGACATCCATCACTTGATTGACGAATGATGTGACGCTAGATGTGACCAGCGATATGACGCTTGATTTGACTTGCGTGCCGTACTCAAATTCGAAATGCGAATGCTCTCGCAAATAATCTCAGGCTCGGGTTCGTTAATTCTAAATTAATAAATTTTCCGTTGCGTCGTAATCAAATGATTACGCCTAGCGAAATCACTATTCACGTTGCTAACGAATTAATTCTAAATTAATTCGTTCGCCCGAATTAAAATCTAATTTCAATTCCGCGTCGAAATCCAATTTCTTTTAATATATCGAATATATTAATTTGTCGATTAATTCCAAATTAATCATTATCTCTCTTTAATTGATATTTTATCCCAGATAAAATATCTCCGCAATTAATCCCATATTAATTTTCTCTCTCTTCTAATTAATCCCAGATTAATTTGGAGTGCGAGTCATACGTCATCGGTGAATCTTTGGGAAGCGACCAATGAGAGCCCCGGATATGTTGGCAGTAAATTCGGTTGTCGGACTATCCGAACACGTAAGTACCAAGTACTACGTTTTACCGATTTACAAGACAAGGTTGGTTTCTAGCAAAGCGCCATGCCTACCCAATTCTCCGGAAATATCCTTACAGGAATAAAGGATCTATATCAGGCGTAGTATACGTAGTATTGTGTATGTCGATCCACTATCGGATGATCACGTCCTAGGCCTGGGGCTGGAATTGTGTCTGCCCCTTACGAAGCACATGTCGGATGTCTGGTGACTAGTCTCTATAATCGGATAAACCTGACCTTGTCATTTTATCCCGATAGCTGCAGCATTTAAGAGAACTAGTCTCGTATCCTACGTGACCATCATCTCCACTATGACTGGAGTGATACTTCCGTCTTGACATCACACCCAACACACTACGATTCTCAATATACCCAGCATTGGCGTACACAGAACCTGTTAAAGTCCTGGACGACCTCAACCAAAGTATATTGATTGTCGCAAGTATTAGCGGTGCAAGTCTCCGGTTAAGACCAAATACACCTACCCTGATTTCAGACTTCCATAGACACATAGTCATACTACCAATGGAATTCCGAGGGGGTCTATCCAGAGCGAAGCTATTTCCCATACCATCGGTAAAAAACAACCTCCTATTACACTTGCATGAGTATCCTATACCCAAATATATGAGAACTATGTCGTTGTGCCCTCACAATGCGCACAAGTGTAATACTAGTCTTTTACGTATTTATCGATGTCCAATCTCGATAATACTCTGACTAGGGATATTTAATGATTAATCCTTCGTGGACTGATACTGTCTCATATCATTCTCAATCCAGGAACTAATCATAAAGACCTCATATCATTTATATATCTTGGTGATCTAATCACAAATGATAAGAGTGTAATCTCCTTTGTCACATAGTTAATTTGTACAACAACACCATAATCTGTACAAATAGTGACGCTATTGGTCATAATTGTCCAACACTATTGAGTACCTCAAATCTCTTGAGTCTATTTCTTTAATCTTACACAGATTTCTATCGGTATTGGTCTGATCTTTTGATTCTTACTGGTACTACAAATGTTTCTATTTTGGCTTGGGTCAAGTTCTTTCATTTCTACCTTTTGAAACCTTCTTGGTTCTTCTATGCGTGGTCTATCTTTTGTGTTCTCTATTTCTTGCTTAAGATAAATTCTCGTCGAGCTTCCTTACGGCTATCTCTATCTATGCTAGCCAATGATGGGACGATCATCATATATCTCAATGGATTTCGGCATCATTGTTTTGATACATTATGCCCTGATAGAGTCTATTACTCATGTAAGTTAGGTATAAGATAGACTCCGTCAAGACCGTTTCCTTGACTGGTATCGCTGAGAGATGAGGATCTAGATAGATTGGAACATTATCTATCAAATTCTTAAATTAGTCATTTCTATTTACGACCTTCACTTATTTTCCTGCGGGCCTGAGTTAGGGATCTTGAATCTCTTCATCCTTTTTGGCATCTCTTGTCTATTAGAACTCCCACGTCTAATTCTGATTTCTTACTTCTTTTATTTTTCTGAGCATCCTTCGTTACTCGGGGAACTTACTATCTATATGAGATATTCAAGGCTATTAAGTCTACTAGAATGAATTTTTTGATGAGGGAATGAGTCTTACTAGGAAGGAAATAATCTTACGAGAAGGGAAGGAACCTAACTCAGGCTTGATAAGGTCCACTTGATATTTTTCTCTTACTCAGGCTTATTATATTCTCTTTACTACTATAGGTTCTAGTACTTCCTTATCTATATATTTTTGTATCTCCACCTTTTATTACTTTTGGTTACTTAAGCATATATGAATCAGTCTTTACTTTTCTTATCGCCTTCTCTTTCCACTCCCTTAAGTGAACATTTTCAGAACCTTACTATTTGTCCCTATAACTTGTCTTGAACTCTACTAATAGGCCAGGATAACTACAGAAGAATCCTTAACTAGAACAAGGATTATGGTTACTTTTACTAGAAAGAGAATTTAGATAACTTTGGGGATTTTTACTAATCTGTCTGTAGAGCTTGAGGATGTACTCGAGGATCGGATACTGGAGACGTAGTGCCATGTATACTAGTACCTCTGATATACTACGTATACAAGACCCCATCACTCTACCCACTACAGTCACTAACTCCATAGACCATGCTCTGATACCATCTTTGTAACATCCCCCTTTCAAGGATGTTACCGGTAGGGAATAGGCCGTATTATCCCTCTGAGCCTCTAACTTTTGACTCTGAACAACACTACTGATTCCATTTCAAACACAACTCATATGTAGGTCTATTGCCCAACTCAATAATCACCATAAAAGATGCAATACAAATTTCATCACTGTTTACTCAACATTACTTTTCTGTACAATTATGTCCTTGGACACCTTGGTCATCTTGACTCGTTATATAGACAATCGTAATTTTACCAAATGTATGACATATGACTTTTCTTAGACTTTAACTAAAATGTAGATCTAACTCGACTTGGTGGACTCAATCCTTCTAGTGACCGCCATCAATATCCATCATCTCGAGCTCGTCCTCCGAGTATACTTGTAAAACAAGAAACTGAGAGTGGGGGGTTAGATCGTTTGAACGACCTAGTGAGTGGACAGTTTAAACGAAAACTAATTCTTTCTGAAAATTCATGGTTCTAAAATACCAAAATCATCTCAAACTATCTTTTCTGAAATCTCTTTCATATCTGAAACAATACTCTTTTTATAAAACTTTTCTAAAAACTCTTTTAAGTCTGGAATCTCTAACTTTTCTGAAAAACTAAGTTCTTTCTAAAACTCTTTCATAAAAATGTTTCTCTGGAAAACGTTTTCATAAAAATAATGTATTTGAAAATGTCATCTGAAATATTTAAGGATCTGTAGAAAACCTTACGCATATGGCCGTTACATATCGATGTCCCCTCATACGCCTACTTGTGGTATTGGGGCATTGCGTATCGCCGTCCCCCAAGCCACTGAACTAAAGCCAGATGTGCAAATCCATGACATTGGGGCGTTACGTATCGCCATCCTACAATGCATGCCATCATCTTGTCCATGAATCTAGGGTCTAGGGGCGTTACGTATCGCTGTCTCCCTAGCTCTGAAATCTGGTGGTCTTGGGGCGTTACGTATTATCGTCCCCTAGTTCTGCTCTGCATGTGCACATGTTTAATCCGTCAACTCCAGTAACCGTCAATTCCATAAGCCACATCTAAGGTGGGTTTTTCCCCCATGCCTCCAAAATCAAATCCATATCCGTCAATTCCAAAAACCTATAAATTAGGTTTTTCCCCAATCTCATAATCATAGAAATCATACTTTCAAAATCATAATTTCTCAAATCATTCTTATTTTTAAAAATAATTGGATATTAAACTTGGCTAACATCCTATTGCATAAAAGTAAGTCTCAATTCAAAACCATATAAATAAAATAAATTTGAGAAAAAAAGGTCCACTCACAGATTTGGAATCTGGTTGATATCTCTTTGCCGAAGGAAATTGCGGCTCTTGCAACGATCTATAAGAGATATATTTAATTAGTATTCCAGTCGTGAATATGTTTTAGAATTATACTAAGTTTCTCCATTCAACTAATCTATAATCACCATATGATGTATACTCTTTGCGACATGTCATAATACATGTATAAGTGTCGATACAAAACCCTTAAAGTGGCCGCCTATAATATCTTAAGTTGAAATTGAAATATTATGAAATTATTTCTACCTCATGTCATGATGCCGGGTCTGACGCGTCGCGACGACCACGCAAACAGATCTCGGTAGAGAGCATGCTCTGCTTCGTGTCACCACGCCAGACTCTATGTATCGCGTCGCCCACCTTATTAGACCCGAGACAGAGCCTCTGTTTGTTCTGCATTACGATGGTAGAATCGAAATAGAGTACTTCTGTTTGCTACACGTCCCGATGCTAGCCCAATTTGAGAGAGTATTCCCAACTCTCCCAATAACAATGCTCAATGCAATTCCCACCTGTAGGCATTGCATTTTCGCATGTGAAACCTGATGATGAGTCTCAGTTGGAGGCACTACCTTTTTAGCTAAGGATATTGCGGGAAACGGAGGTTAGAAGGGGAAATTCAGAATAAGTACGTCATCAGATTCATTTCGCAAGTTCACTGTCTTCGTTAGTGCTGCGTTCGTTACTTTGTTCGAACGTCAGGCAGATTGCGGACGTTCGTGTAGCGTTCGAATGGGCGTTCGAACGGCGTCGGTGTTTCTGGTTTTGCTGCTAGCCTCACACCCTAGCCCAATTAGCCCCCCAAAGCCCATAAAACACATCCCAATTAATAAAACACATGGGAAATTAAATTAAATATTAAATTAAATATTAAGGTAAATATTAATAATGTATTTGAATTAAATAAAATATTTAAAACATTTACCAATTAAATAAAACATAATATAATCATACCTAATTAAGACAAATCAAATATATTAACTTCCTAACTAAACAAATCACATACTAAATTAAAACGATGTCATGCCTAATTAAAATCAATTATAACAAATTAAAGATATTGTATTCCTAATCTAAACCAAATTTGTCCCCCCTCAATCTTTGACTTTCCTTGCTCAACACAAAATCAAATCCCTTCCTTGTGAGACAAGGTGAAGCCCTAGCCATTCTCTATATAAACAACCCCTAACCAAGACATGCAGGCCCTAGCTCATTCATACAAGAAAAGCCTCTCCTAGTTCATTCACGAAAGAAACACCTAAGTTTATTGACACAACTCTCCCTCGCTCTCAATAACCGAAGATCACAAACCAAAGAACCCTCATTGCCTTGACCAAAATACATCCCGAACAGCCCCTAACCATCACTGAAAACCACCTCCATAAACTCCCCACACATCACCGAAAATACACCCCCAAAACAGCAGCCAAATCCTCTTAAAACAGTCCCTAAAATCCTCAAAACAGTAACATAAAAAACTGCATTCATAATCCTTAAAATAATCACACAACACTACACTAAAAACCCACAAAAAAAAACTCGGAACAGTCCGTTGAAACGTCAAAACAAGTGACCTGAGCAGTGAGCAGCAAAGCAGAGACCAAACAGCAGCAGAACGGAGACCGAACAGCAAGCAAAACAGCAAAATAGTGAGCTAGGACGCTAAACCAGTGAACCGGAGAAGTTGAGGAGCTGTACCCTTCCGACGTCCATGAAACGCAAGCCTGAAAGTTGGCAAAAAGGTTAGACCTGAGGGTATTTTCCACACTCGTTTTCCGTTTTATTTGTATTATTTATTGAGTATTGCTTGCATGATTGTCATGTTGAAATGCATGTTGTGGCCCTTGAGTAGATAAATATGCATGAATTATGAGATATTGTATGTTGTGGCTTTGGAATAAAATGAGAGATGTGTCAACTCTCGCGGTATATCGGATGGAAACCCGGACATAAATTTCATAGCCGATTCCGAATAGACGGTAGTATGATCTGTACTCGGGATACAACTCCACGTACCGTTTGAGTAAACGGCACCCTCTTTTGTTTTGTGTTGCTTTGGTTTATTTATTTTTCGTCACTTGAATTCTGCATGTTGCTTATTTATGCATGATTCAATCGAGCGCATGGGCTTAGTAAGTGCGATGAAAGGTCCCTTATTTGGAGGGGTTAAAACCCTTTACCACGATGCTTTGCCGCGCCGGTTGATGTGTGTTCGGTTGAATGCAAGATACGTTCAATCGGGCATACTAAGTTTGATATTATTGTTTTTAATTCTTTGTATGCATGATTCAATCAAGCGCATGGGCTTAGTAAGTGCAATGAAAGATCCCCTATGGGGAGGGGTTAACTCCCTTTACCACGATGCTTTGCCGCGCCGGTTGATGTGTGTTCGGTTGAATGCAAGATACGTTCAATCGGGCATACTAAGTTTGATATTATTGTTTTTAATTCTTTGTATGCATGATTCAATCGAGTGCATGGGCTTAGTAAGTGCAATGAAAGATCCCCTATGGGGAGGGGTTAAAGCCCTTTACCACGATGTTTTGCCGCGCAGGTTGATGTGTGTTCGGTTGAATGCAAGATATGTTCAATCGGACATACTGAGCTTGACATTATTGTCTTTATTCTTTGTGTTGCATGCATCAGGCCTGGTTCCGTTCGAACGCGTTCTCGAACGCTACACGAACGTGAACCTTCTGTTTACCGTTCGAACGCATTCTCTAACGCTACGCGAACGCGCACGCACTTTCTTAGTCTTATCACGCATTAGGTCTGGTTCCGTTCGAATGCGTTCTCGAACGCTATACGAACGCGAACCTTCTATTTACCGTTCGAACGCATTCTCGAACGCTACGCGAATGCGCACACACTTTTTTTGTCTTATCATGCATCAGGTCTGGTTCCGTTTGAACGCGTTCTCGAACGCTACACGAACGCGAACCTTCTGTTTACCGTTCGAATGCGTTTTCAAACACTACGCGAACGCGCACCCACTGAACTGAGTCCCTTTTCATCAGATTTCATGCATAGTTTTCCTAGTAGCTATCCCTACGTATGATGAACCTGATTGCCCCTCTGTATTAAGCAAGATTGTGTTGGTGTCATTCATCTGTATTCCCCACATGTATGAGTACAATGTGTTTAACATATTACAATTCATATACCTATGTCATGATAACATTTGAGTATTATTTCTTGTGGTATATCGGATGGAAACCCAGACATAAATTTTGTAGCCGATTCTGAATGGACGGTAGTACGGTCTGTACTTGGGATACAATTCCACGTACCACTTGGGAAGGTGCTCACATGTGTGCTTGTGTGGTTAGTATGGGTGCTTGTGTTTTCTTGAATATAATATGCCAATGAAGTTGTATGTTCGTCGCTACTTTGATGTACTTTCAAGCATGCAATCTTAGATGTGAAATATATGTAAATTTAGGTGTAAGTTTTATTTTGTACATGTGAATTCAGAAGCATGATACTCTTGGAAATAAGTGTTACTTAAGCCTGATTAAATTATTACATAAATCCTTTCATTACAAGTGGCATAAGTAAGGGACCATTCCGAACCCAACGGTTTGAGGTCTTCCCTTGCGAGGGTTGAGTGCGGCCTTAAATCTCATTTTCCCGGTTCACACCGGGTGGCGACTCCATTATTCTCCGGTTTAGTCCCCCGTGGCTACTCCGTACTCCTGACCAGGCCGCGAGCCCGGAACAGCATGCGTCGCCCAGTTTCTGTGTCCCACACCACCATCACACTAACATATTCACATATGCATTCTTCTAAACTTCAACATTGATATACTAGAAACAATCTCAACCCTCAATTACTTATATACCACTAAATCTCAAAGCATCATTCCCCAACATATATATACATACAATGGTTTCATTCCTTGCTAATATCATCAAAACACTTCTCAAATACATGCTAGTGATACTTCCATTGCCAATTAAGAAAATTTCAAACCTTAGGGCATGCATGGTGCGAATTTAGGGCTTTGATTTCTTTGTCCAATGTTGAAAATTAAAGAAAGAAAGAGAGTTAGGAGCTTACTTTAGGAGTCTTGGAACTTGAGAATCATAACTTTTTCATCAAAGCGTGCATGAGGAATAAGGAAAATTTTGAAAGCCCTCTAGCCATAACTCACGTTTTTGCCTTTGGAGGAGATGAGTGAATAGTGTCAGTTATATAGACAATGGCGGATTTTTGTGTTATGAATTGAATGGTTGAAATGGTGCCACATCACTCAAATCTAGGTTATTCTCGAAATTACTACAGCTTCGGCGAAAATATCTATTTTTGACTTATTTCTGATTTGAAGTTGGAAATATATCTAGAGTAAATGTTATAGGTCTCGGTCTTAGCTTTTCGATGATTTAAAGTTCATAAAAATCAGAGATCTTATGAAAAGGTTATGGCCCAAATACCACGGGCTATCAAGATTTAATCTTGCAATGAATTCCGTATTAGAACTGCAAGGAATTTACCGAATGTCCAAAAAGTCCTTCCATGAGCACATACATGCTTGAACATGATTTTCATCATATATCATGCCTCCGATAATGTAATAGTCGTCGGCCTCTGGCAACGTACAAGTTGTCGGGATTACTGGGTGTTACACGGATCAAGGCCGCCATACAATTATAGAATAGACCACAGTTATAGATAAACCACAAATAAGGTGCCCGCTTTGTTTGTTCTCTATGTACTATTTTAGATTACTAACTTCAGACTTGAATCTTCTTATGTATGACACTCATACACCAAGTCTGAACGCACATGAGTAATCAGGGGTAAACAGGATAATTTACAATATGATATTTAAATCAAACATTTTGATAAATCAATAATGCATCTTTTATTTCATAATAATTAATTCTGTTTACATTACATGAAGCTCTAGAGAATATATCCCAACAATTGCATACATATAATCCATCTGTCACAGGTAATTCATATTATATCAGGGATATAGATACGAACGTCAAATCCTTTGGGTATAATATAGTCGTCTTACTAATTTGCGATCTCTTAATAACACTCGGAACTCGCTTCCGTAGTGTACCACGACCATGGATTTAACAGATCAGAAACCCATGAAGGATACTTATGCCATGTACACACGACTGATGGATTATATCTAATACGCACCGAATATCATGAGCATCAGTACACACCCAAAGAACAAGCGGAGGTCTGACCTAAATAGGTCGGTGACGTGACTGGCATCAAAGTGTTGAGGATAACTTATATATCCATTGTGGCATCTCAAGTATAAGAACCACTATGCTACTCGAATCGAGAAGATTCCTATTGATATTGGTGTGCCATCTATTAGGAAATATTTGGTGAGCTGTTTAGTGTTTATCAAATAATCACATAATGTCTATACGAGTTTCGAAAAACTCATGGTTTACTGGGATAGACCATCAGACCAAGTCTTGATATACAACATGTACTGGTCCATCGGATTTCACTAACTGACCCGTGTCATAAAATCTTGACCAAGAACTTTATTTAAGAATATACAGCTTCTAGTGACACTTACCAATGTCAATTACAAGCTACATCATAACTGCGCACTACGTAATATATTCTCGGGTTTTTGTTTAATATATATATCACTAAACTAAATTTAATTTCAATCTAATTAAAATTAGATCGAATAAATATATACATAAAAGACAAAAGGTGCTACCATAAATACAAAATATTATAGAAATAGTGATTGTTCGTATACATGAATTGATCATAAATACAATCCAGATTGGCACTCAGAGCACCAATCCCAATAATTTCTCTCACTTACTCTAGTGACAATATATGGTATCATATATACATTTCAAAGTATATCATGCATATATGGTCCTCAAGAGCTCACCTAGCACTTAAGAGGTAGGCACCCTAGAATGGGTCAGCTATCACACTTTGAGTTTGTTAAATAAACCCAAATGTCGTCCTTGACAAGCATCAAATATATTATATAGAACTTAAGTGCTACATCAATAGTCACCATATGCAATTACAATATTGCGCTACAACTACTGAGATGTCTAAGTATTTCAGGATCTAGTCCATAATGTTATGTAGACAACCGCAAGCACAATATTAGTATCAAAAATTCAAACCTATAAAGCCATTATGCAACTTTATTAGTTGCAAAAAATTCCATTAATATAGTAGAATCAACTGTGACACTCCACTGCATCTTTTCTGACTCTATATGACGTAGAACATCTACCATTACAATTAGACTCAAATCTAATTCGACCTAGTGGTTGCGGACTATAATCTCCATGAATAAGAAACTTTTTCTTAATATTTCAAAGATATTATAGAACTTATCTCAAAGACATCTAATGGGCTAAAACATATCAAAATAGCTCACAACAATTATGAATAAATTTATATCTATAACCGTGCATAATACAATACTCATTATGCCATCATCATATGATGCATAAAACTGACTAGACATTCTAATCAATTTCTATTTCGACTGAGGAATTATCCTCTACGAAAGATGAATACTACATTTAAGAGACAAACTAACTGTCACACGGATAGTCAAGTTTTCTTTTATTAGAACATATCTAATGCATGACTAATAGGAGCATCACACTAGTCTTATAGATTTATATCATATATAAAATTTAATATCGAATATAAAAGAGACTACTCGTACTATATTCATGGAGATAAAAAGGCTTAGGCAAACCTTTTACCTGACAAACATCATTCTTACCTTAATGTCTTCAAGATTTAAAACTAGAAAGAATTTTGTATGCTCCCATTGACCCTAATAATACTTATCTATTCTCTGCACCGTGATAGAATCAGACAATCTGACCCATGTCAAAATCAAATAGCACATATTTCTGGAAAGCTTCTCTGAGTCTACAATAGGTTCAAAAAGCTAATACACCAAATTATGATCTTAGTAGAATATAAACTCTCAAGGCCATTTGAAAATGGAACTCTTCAAACAAGGAAATTCGAATGGATCTCTTCGTCAAAGAAGCCATTTAAAATGCCATTTTGTGTTCATAGCCAAAATACAAAGTCTAGTATTAACATTAACCAACAAATCCTAATTTTTTCATTAGCATTACTAGAGAGAAGTTTCCTCATAATTTACAATAGATTTCCATGTATAACTTCTCATATGGTCAAACTATAAAGGTCTTTCACTGTGCAAACCATTTACGAATATTATGAACAATTCATAATAAAAGCTCAATCTTGTTCAAAACTTGACTGTAGTAAGCTAAGAATAATCTTAAATCTATGGTTCAATGCTAAATTTTGGAGTCGATATTAGATATTGCTCCCACTATAAGTTATAGGATAATTTTCTTCAAAAATAAAATAGCAGCACCATTAAGTATCAAACACTTTGCAAATTACTCTGACATCCTATTAGACTAATATAGAAGATGTCTAATGATCTTTTTATCTAATTAAATTATGTGGTTTAATTTATAGTTTATCACTATCAGATTTGACTTTAACAAGTCAAGTTTTCTACCAAGTAATAAAATCATTTTATAACTCGGGATCGTAGAAAATATATTCTATCAAATAGAAGACATGATTCTATTAAATAGAACAAATGACAAACTTTTACGTGTACCTCCGAGGCATAAGTTTTTCAATTGTATAACCATTATACAAAAGAAAGATTCAAATCTCAAACTTTTCAAAATTTAAATTTTCTACTTATACATATCGTATACGTAATTGTAGAAACTAATAAAACCTTAATCAAAAGGATGAATTAGTGTTACTGGAGAGTAATACCAAGAGTATTGAAAATAATTCAGTAATACTCAATATATAACGAATTAAATCATATAGGATTCGATTCCACATACTCACTCATTCCATCACTATGGAATCGTAGAAGGATAATATTGAGTAATAATCATATTTTTTTTATTAAATAACCTTAAAACTAATTGCCCTAAATCCATATATTTGATCATATCAAACATCTTTGAACAATTCAAAGACTCGCGATGAATTTTAAAGATACAGTTTTTAAAACTTTAAATCGAAAATCTTTGAACCAGTCAAAATATTTGATCCTTGTTTCATCATAACATATTGAAAGTTCTCGAACCTTTTAAGATATTCAATGCGTGTTCCTTCTGAAACAGATAACGAAGTCATCACAACTCATTGTGAAGTAAAGAAAACTACCCATAGGAATTTATAATTCATTAAACTACATAAATCTAATGTATTAGTTTAATAAATTTATGCTCCAATAATGATTATTGGTTAAATGAGATTTAATCACATTCTTGAATACAATATTCATAAATGGATAAAGGTGTGATCTCGTATCAGACCATCATTTACCATAGGAGATAAGCATCTAATGCTTAAGTGATAAAACCTCATAAACTACTATTCTAAGTTATTTACAATACCAAAAATATTTCTTAATATTTATCTCTACGTCAATAACACTACTAGTTGTATTAAAATATGTAACAATTATTTATAAAGAACAAGCATCTAACCAATAGTTATAAGTTCTGATATCGTATATCAAAGTAGTCATTAGACAATATTTTAAACAACTAGAGGAAAGATCTAATATCAAATATCTATAGTTGTCTTGTTCATAGAATCAATATTATCTACACACAACTATACACATCTCTTTTTCTTTAGCTTTCAAATTTTCCTTCAACTATTCACAACAATTGTAAATAATTGACAAGCAACAGTGTTAGACACATGACCTCCAAAGGTCAACAGCCAAGAAACATCATTGTCAGATAAACAGAACTAATGGGGTTTTCTTAATACTAGTCAACAACCTCAAGACATGAACCAATTCATTTCAATCCTTATAGCATAAGTATTCTCTATAAGGATTATATCCTAAAATTAGATATTTATTTAGATTACCTATTGTGACTTAGCATTTAAGTCACTAACCATCTTGATTTTCCAAGATAATCAGAACAACAGTTCCCGATGGTTTAGACTAATCTAAATTTATCATAATCTACTTTAATGTAGAACCTATTCTAGAAATCTGCAACCAGAAGTAAAGTCAGAAAACATATATAAAATATTCTTGCAGTGGATTAAAAGTTTCATTCTATCTACACGATATAATAAGGAAAAATAAGCGATAATTTTCATAATATTATACATTGTATTAGTTATGGATTTTAAACCCAACAGTGCTTCCCACTACTTTACGTAATACTGTAATCCCCAATAGAAAATGAGAATTCAATAATTATATTGAATTCCATTGTGGGAAGTGGACCCATGAATATATTTCAACTCACAACTTTGGCACGTTCTTACCTACTTATACTCACAGGTAGACAACTCATTTTTCAATCACACTCATTGTGACTCCTTATTTTAGTCCTGACTGTTTCTTATTGTGACAGTTTTAGCACATTAGCCGGAGGCATATCAAGGCTACACTTGTCAATGACAAACTCAAGCTACCGATATAGTCCTGACAGCTTTGGCACGTTCAAGATTACCACTTTTACTTGAATTTGCCTCTTATCACGTAAGTTCTACTAATGCACAATGAACTACCATCAGCCATAACTGCATAACTTTGGCACGATACAACTACAACATCAGGAAATCATTCGCATCTGTATTGACAAGACGGACCAAGAAATAAGTATTCTTAATACTAGTCACTATAATGCCTTATTTATGAGGGATATTCTTAAATTGTCAAACAATGCGAAATTAATCTAATTAATTTAACAAGAATGTGCAAACATTAAATTGGATTAAATATCATATATCAAGCATGAAACATGTAAATGATGTAGGATCAAACCTGCTCTGATACCAATTTGTTAGGGTTATTCGCTGCGGAAGCGTGGTTTAGGCGAAATCGTAACTTTAAAATTTTAAAACTTACTGAATAAATTATCTGGTATCCTATCTCAAATAATTTATTCATATTTCACCTAAACATATTTTACGTTGTCAAATAACAATATAATAAATTATGAAAACACTACGAAACGTTTACGAAGATAATTTTCCATAAAATATTATAAAAAGCGTTTTGGCTGAACTAAAAAACCGAGGCAACATGCGGCTGCCCATGTCAGCCCCAAAAGTGTTTGGTCAGTTCATGAGCTGGCCAAACAGTGACCAATTCACTGTTTGGATAGCTTTTACCCGGTGAAGCTGGAATTCACCCAATAACATTATTTTTCACTATTTTTACTTATTTTCATCCCGAAACAATTTTCAGCAATTATTCTAGTGCCCAATACACATTAAATATATTTAAACGTCATAATTTTCACCACCAAAATTTTAAAATTTCCATATCTAATCAGGGAAAAACATTAATCAAATTTTCATGCTAAAATTCAATTTTCTCAACATTAATCATATTAATCTCTGCACCAATCAAAGCCACCGCAAATAAAGAACTTAATAAAAATTCTAGGTATAAAAATAGTGGTCAAAATACTTTAGAATGTCAACAAATCATCATATGAAAAATTGAACTAATATTTGTAACACCTCGATAATCTTGACGACTATTACGTTATGGGACACATGATACATGATATAAATCATGTACGAACACATATACATTCATGAAATGACTTTTTGGACATTCAGAAAATTCTTTGTAATTCCGATACGGAATTCATTCCAAAATTAAATCCGGACAGCCCGTGATATTTGGGCTGTGAATTTTTTATACAATCTTTGATTTTTATGAACTTTATATTGTTGAAAAGCTAAGATCGAGACCTACAACTTCCGAGTTGAATATTTTTCCAAATTCAAATCAAAAATAGGTCCAAAATACAGTTAAAATTTTAGATGAATAGTACATAGGGAGTAATCTAGAGAATTCTCAAAGATTCTCAAAGTTTATTCATTTAAATCATTCGTAATTAGCCCCTAGTATAAAAGGAAAAATTATTCTAGCACCCCCTACCATTTTGGAGAAAGAAAGAAAACATGAGGGAGATGAGAGAAAGAAAAGGAAGAAGAAGAAGAGAGAGAGTGAGACAACTTTTCTACCAAAGATTAAGGAGGAAATAAGGGCAACTCAACCCACCATAAGGTAGGAAGATGAATATCAAGCTTAAAAGACTTGATTAGTGAATGAGATCAAATTAGATAAGGTAAGGAAACCTTAACGCAAATTTGAAGTGTTAATGTTTTGATGAATTGATGATTATAGGGTGTTGTTGGGTTGTTATTGATGTGTTTATATAGTTATTGTGTTAAGAAATTAAGGATTTTGAGAAACCCTAATTTAAGAAACCCTAATTTTTGAGTCAAATTGGGGATTATAAAATTGAAGGTTGTGATGATATTAAAAGAGTATATTGATGATATTTTGTATATTTGTTGTGGTTATGGCTTGAGTAGTGTTGTAGAAGTTGAAAGTGAAAATGAAATTGAAGTTGGGTCATGAAAAAAGGTTGGCGTCGCGACGTGTGCTGAAAAATTTCTCCCTAATTCGGTTATGGAATGTAATCGTCGCAACGTGGTAAGCAGAGGAAGCTCAATGCCTCATCTCTGTTTGGTGGACGTCACGACGCTCAGTATTTAGTGTCGCGATGTGTGTGGGAGTCGCGACGCCTAATCCTTACGTCGTAACGCGGAAGTAGAAGATGCTCATTATCTCAGCTACTTGTGTTAGTGTCGTGACACCCTTGAGACAGTGTCACGACGCGTGACCAATTTTTCATAAAATTGTTTTATCCATTCCCGTTTCAGCTTAGGATGTTAAAGGTCACCCCAAGGGTTTCTTATCGACACTTATACATGTATTATGACATGTCGCAAGTAGTATACATCATATGGTGGTTATAGATTAGTTGAATGAAGAAATTTAGTATAATTCCGAAACATATTTACGACTTTTATTCTAACAAAGTTTACCGATTATAGATTATCGGTAGGAATCCAAAGTTCTTCAACGAAGTGAAATAGTACCAGCTAGATTCGAAAATCTGTGAGTGGACACTCTCTTTCTAAGTTGATTTTTCATTTATATTATTTTTTGTAAAGACTTATTTTTACGCACATAGGGCATTAGCTGATTTTATTACAGTTATTTCATGAAAAAGAATATTTTAAAAAGTATGATTTTAAAAACATGATTTTATGGTTTTTGGAGGCATGGGGAGAAAACCCACCTCAGGCTGTAACTTATGGAATTGACGGATAACATGTGCACATGTAGAGCAGGATTGGGAGGATGGCGATACGTAATGCCCCCAGATCCTAGATTCAGGGCTAGGGGACTGCGATACGTAACGTGCCTAGATGCCAGTTTCAAGGTTAGGTAGTAGCATGGATCAGCACTTCTGACTCTAGTTCAGTGGCTTGGGGGACGGCGATACATAACGCCCCAAGACCATTAGATAGACGTAAAGGGGGACGGCGATACATAACGCCCTCATACGTCAGGTTTTCAAAGACAGATTTTTAAGATTTGCGATTTTCAAGAAAGATAAGGTTTATTAAAGAGTTTTCAAGAGAAACCTTTTTATGAAGATTTAGAGTTTTACAGACATAAAGGATTTCCAGAAAAGTTTCAGAAAAAAAAGATTTGAAAGAGCTTTCAGAAAAATATCGGTTTTCCAGAAATGTTTTCAATTATGGAAAATGAATGTTTTAGAAGTATTTCAATTTCTGCTTAAAATTGTCCACTCACTAGGTCGTTCAAACGATCTAACCCTCTCACTCCCAATGTGTTTTGTTTTGCAGGTCTATATAGAGGACGAGCTCGAGAGGATGGATACTGATGGTAGTCACTAAGGTGTGGAGTCCACTAAGTCAAGTCAAAGAGAGAGTACAGTCATAGTCATAGTAAAATCATGTATAAGTCATTGTATTGAGTAAAGATTTCCATAAGTAAAGTTGTATTTTGTATTGTTAGAGAGTAAATTGTTATGAGCATTGAGTTGCATTTCGTATTATTGTGTTGGACAATGGTCCCATACATAAGTTTATTTTTGGGATGAATTTAGTAGTATGGATCATAGTTAGAAAATCAGAGGCTTAGAGGGATATGTTGGCCTATTCTCTGCCGGTAGCATCTCCGGGAGAGAGATGTTATAATATTACGCTAATATTACTCAATATCAATTCACACAAGCATCTAGCCACTAAATCCATCAATCAAATTAAAAAGCTCCAAATATTAGAGTGTAAAGAACCTCTACAATATTTATAAGAATCTCAACAACACAAGAATTGAACCAAGAACAAAAAAAATAATTTTCTAAATTAATGAATATTAAATATTACCTTTAATCTCCAAGATTTATTCAAATCTTTGTTCTGGTTTGAATTCTTTTCTTTACTCTCTTTTTGCTGTATTTTGTAAGCTTGAAGATGGTGATGGTTTCTCTAACATAACAAATGAAAATCATTTACCCTTATATTCCACAATTGGCGTGAACTAGGGGGAAATTTTGGACATTTGTAATTTATCTAATCAAATTAAACATTTAAGCTTAAGTTATCAAATTCAAATTGAAAACTCCAACCTTTAATGAATCATGCCATTTGTTACCAATAACATTTAACCATATTTCATGACAATTATGACTTATGGATAAAATAATTACTTAATTAGTTAATATTTAAATAATAAATAATTAATTAATATATATGTATTTTTTATTTACACTAAATGTCCAAATACATATAAAATGATATTTGTCAAAATATCATTTGATAATTAATTAATATGTATCTAATCAAATTATATATCAAATACAAATACACATTAATTGTAAAATGATCGAAATACTCCTAAGTATGTTTATTTTCATTTAACGGTTAAATGATTCGAATTAACTAGCTTAATCCAATAAAATATTATAAATAATCTATATAATTCATAACGCATTGCCCAAATGCTCAATGAGTATACTTCATTTTGTGGAACTCTATGAGTTCAGGTTTATCCATCACGGAATCCAATTTCGTGTCCATAGTTCACCCACTCTTGAATTATGACGACCACATATACTCTAGCTGAACTATGCATGTCGAGGTAATAACATACGTATAATTCCTATGTCACAGATAATCCATATTATACCAAGGATATACTTACAAACGTCAAATCCTTTATGTATAATATAGTCGACTTACAAATTTATAATCTCACTCAGAACTCGCTTATGCTATGTACCACAACCATGGATTTAATATATCAAAAACACGTGAATGATACATATATCATGTATATAATACTGGCAAATTCAATATGATATACACCGTATATCATATGTTGGGTTTTCTAGGTCAAACCAAGATCAATTAAGCAAATGAAATGTGCGAATACAACAAAGTAAAGTAGCGGAAATACTCACTTTGATCGGCTTTTGCGATGCGAAGACAACAAAATTTCGCCTTTGAGAAGTTGCTCCAAGCTTTTCCTCCTTGATGTATTCGGCAAGCCCTTGTAATTGGTCTTCAAGCTCCAAGCTTTGTGAATGATTCCATGCTCAAGAGTTGGTTTCCCTATCACCTTTGTAAGACTCCTTGTGTGCTAGCACTTGTGAAAATTTGCAACAAATATTCCAATTTTCCCTCTTGAAATTCGGCCAAGCCTAGAAAATTTTGAGAGGAAAAAAAACTGCACTTTGGGCGTGAGAGATGAAAGAAAGAGAGAGAAGAAAATTTGTGTTATTTGATTTCAAAAACCAAATTAATGATATACCAAATATTTGGTATAATTCATTCAATTCTTACACATTTTTGGTGTGTTGGACAAGTTATCACCACCCACCAAAACCCATCAACATAAAGTGACTAGGTGATGTGTGTTGTGATGTGACTTGTGGGCCCCACTTGATTCAAAATCCGAGTGGGCCCGCAACACATCCTGGGCTTGGGTTCACTAATTCCGAATTAACGAATTTTCCGTTGCGACGTAATTAAATCAAATTTAATTAAATAATTATGCCTAGCAAAATTACTATTCACGTAGCTAGCGAATTAATTATAAATTAACTCGTTCGCCCAAATTAAAATCTAATTTTAATTCCGCGTCGAAATCTAATTTCGTTTAATATATCGAATATATTATTTTACCGATTAATTCCAAATTAATCGTTCTCTCTCTTCAAATAGTATTTTATCCCAGATAAAATATCTCTGTAATTAATCCTAGATTAATTTTCTCTCTTATAATTAATCCCAGATTAATTATGTGCGAGTCATACGTCATCGGTGAATCTTCGGGAAGTGACCCATGAGATCCCTAGATATGTTGGTAGTAAATCCGGTCGTCGGACTATCCGAACACGTACGTACCTAGTACTACGTTTTTACTGATTTACAAGACATGGTTGGCTTCTAGCAAAGCACCGTGCCTACCCAATTCTCCAGAAATATTCTTAAAGGAATATGTAATCTATATCAGGCGTAGTATACGTAGTATTGCGTATTGCGATCCAGTATCGGATGTCACGTGTTAGGCCTGGGGTTGAAATTGTGTTTGCCCCGTACGAAGCACATATCGGATCTCTGGTAACTAGTCTCTATAATCGGATAAACATGACCTTGTCATATTATCCCGATAGTTGCAGCATATAAGAGCACCAGTTCTGTATCCTACGTGATCATCATCTCCATATGACTGAAGTGATACTTCCATCTTGACATCACACCCAATACACTACGATTCTCAATATACCCAGAGGAGGCGTACACAGAACCTGTTAAAGCCCTGGACGACCAAAACCAAAGTATATTGATTGTCATAAGTATTAGCGATGCAAGTCTCAGGTTAAGACCAAATACACCTACCCTGATCGGACTTCCATAGACACATAGTCATACTACCAATGGAATTCCGATGGGTCTATCCCAGCAAAGCTGTTTCCGTACCATCGGTAAACACAACCTCCTATTACACTTGCATGAGTATCCAATACCCAAATATATGAGAAATATGACGTTATGCTCCCATAACACGCACAAGTGCAATACTAGTATATTCCGCATTATCGATGTCCAATCTCGATAATACAACGACTAGGGATATTTTAATGATTAAACCTTCATGGATTGATACTGTCTCATATTTTATCAATCCGGAACTAATAATATGGACTTTTATCATTTATGTATCTTGGTAATCCAATTACAAATGATAAAAGAGCAATTTCCTTTGTCACATAGTTAATTTGTACAACAACACATTGTTCTGTACAAATAGTGATGCTATGGGTCATAATTGTCCAACATCATGAGCATCAGTGCACAATCAACAAATATGTGGAGGTTTGACCTAAATAGGTTGGTGATGTGAGTGCCCTCAAAGTATGGAGGATAACTCATATATCCACCATGGTATCTCAAGTATAAGGATCACTATGTTACTCGACTCGGGAAGATTCCTATTGAAGTTGGTGTACCTTTTTGACAATTATGACCCATAGCGTCACTATTTGTACAGATCATGGTGTTCTTGTACAAATTAACTATGTGACAAAGGAGATTGCTCTCTTATCATTTGTGATTAGATCACCAAGATGTATAAATGATAGGAGGTCCTTATGATTTGTTCTTGGATTGAGATGATATGAGACAGTATCAGTCCACGAAGGATAAATCATTAAATATCCCTAGTCAGAGTATTATCGAGATTGGACATCGATAAATGTGTAAAAGACTAGTATTACACTTGTGCGCATTGTGAGGGCATAACGGCATAGTTCTCATATATTTGGGTATAGGATACTCATGCAAGTGTAATAGGAGGTTGTGTTTTACCGATGGTACATGAAACAGTTTCACTCTGGATAGACCCCCTCAGAATTCCATTGGTAGTATGACTATGTGTCTATGGAAGTCCGAAATCAGGGTAGGTGTATTTGGTCTTAACCTGAGACTTGCACCGCTAATACTTGCGATAATCAATATACTTTGGTTTTGGTCATCCAGGGCTTTAACAGGTTCTGTGTACGCCTCTGCTGGGTATATTGAGAATCGTGGTGTGTTGGGTGTGATGTCAAGACGGAAGTATCACTTCAGTCATATGGAGCTGATGGTCACGTAGGATACGGTACTGGTTCTCTTATGTACTGCAGTCATCGGGATAAAATGACAAGGTCATATTTATCTGATTATAGAGACTAGTTACCAGAAATCCGATATGTGCTTCATACGGGGCAGACACATTCCAGCCCCAGGCCTAGCATATGACATCCGATACTGGATCGAAATACGCAATACTACATATACTACGCCTGATATAGATCACTGTATTCCTGTGAGGATATTTATAGAGAATTTGGTAGGCATGGCGCTTTGCTAGAAGCCAACCTTGTCTTGTAAATCGGTACAAACGTAGTACTAGGTACTTACGTGTTCGGATAGTCCGACGACCGTATTTACTACCAACATATCCGGAGATCTCATGGGTCGCTTCCCGAAGATTCACCGATGACGTATGACTCGCACTTTAATTAATCTAGGATTAATTAGATGAGAGAGAAAATTAATCTGGGATTAATTGCGGAGAAATTTTATTTGGGATAAAATATCATTTAAAGAGAGATAACGATTAATTTGGAATTAATCGATAAATTAATATATTCGATATATTAAACGAAATTGGATTTCGTCGCGGAATTAAAATTAGATTTTAATTTGGGCAAACGAGTTAATTTAGAATTAATTCGTTAGCGACGTGAATAGTGATTTCGCTAGGTATAATCATTTAATTACGTCGCAACGGAAAATTCGTTAATTTGGAATTAGCGAACCCGAGCCCGGGAGTGTTTGTGAGTGCATTCGCATTTCAAATTTGAGTGCGGCACATAAGTCACATCAAGCGTCAAATCGCTAGTCGCATCAAGCGTCAAATCATTGGTCACTTTGAGTGATGTGACAACTTAAAAAACCTTAACAAATATAATAAATTGGTTGCCAATTTGCACTAAAAAACCCTCGCAAAATATTAAGCGTTTTTCCTTCCATTGAGTGATTCTTACTCAAGATCCAAGACTGGCATTGGTTTGTTGGCCAAAGTCAAGGCCTTTGTCCGTCGAGGATGTGTTTGAATCACGAGAGCTTTGTTCCATATCAGTGTCTTGTCCAAATTTTGATTTGTTGGCCAAAGTCAAGATCACTTATTGTCCATCGACATTGATTACGAAGCTTTCCATGGTCAATGGGTCGCGCTTAACTGGGATCACTAAGTTTGTTGTGCCAAAGCCAAGGCTTAGTTGATTCAGAGGAAAAAGCCAAGGCTTAGCAGACATGAAGGAATTGAAGAACGGGCAAGGCTCTGACTTCAAATATGTTTGTCATAAATATGTTCATTACTGGTATTAAAATTGGATTTTAAATACTTAGTGTGATGCATAAAATATATACTGATGTTCAGAATCTGCTATGAGCAGGATACTAACTTCTAATGCGATTAATCTGCGAATTGAAAACGGGACGAAAGTCGATGTTTTAATCGTAGTTACCTAAATTTAGGAACTACCCTTTGGGTGTATACTTAAATTAGGAAATTGTTATAATGTAACTAGTTTGACTAGAAACATTATCTTTGTATCAGGGTTTAACCCGTTGCGGGTATACCTTTATATCCTAGAACACTAAAGTGTTTTATTATATAAAGATGATATTGAGATAAACACATTAGATGTGAATAACAATATTTATATTTTGAATATAAATCAATCTCAAACATATAACATGACAAACAAATAGCTCAAACTGATTTGATCAGAAGAAACATATAGTTGCATTGTTGTCTGGGACACAATTAACAAGACTCGTATATCCACACTTTCGAAGAGTGGGTACTAGGACAGATTTGATTCCATTCAAATAATGTCTACGAATCTAGTTTATTGGGCAAAATGCCTAAAACGCCTTTACTTGGTAAAAATATTAGTGCCACCGATCTGTTAGCCCTAATTCATAGTGAAGCAAATGGGCCCATGTCTAGCTAGGCTAGAGGTGGATATGAATATTTCGTGACCTTTACGGATGTTGCATCGCGTTATGGTTATGTGTTTCTTTTGAAACACAAATCGAAAACTTTTATAGTTTCGACACGAAATAGACAAACAGATCGGCTAAAGTATTAAAACATCACTGTTAGACCATGATGAAAATACTTAAGCAATAAGTTTCTCATATACTTGAAAGGGTATGGTATTCTTTCAATGAGGACTCCTCCCGGAACACGTCAATTTGACAGTGTGTCCGAACAGGATAAACCAAATTTTGTTGGACATGATAAGGTTAATCATGAGTCGCTCTGATCAACCATTTCCTTCAACGGATAAGCATAAATAGTGCAGAACTTATTTAGAATAAGGTTCCATAAAAATCTGTTTGACAGACTTCATATTAGATATGAACAGGAAAGAAACAAGGTTTCTCATTCCTGAAAATTTGGGAATGATGGGCATATGTTTGGATGATACCAAACTAAAACCCAAATCGGATAAGTGCCAATTGTAGGTTATCCTAGGGAAACCAAAGTATAGTACTTATACAACTCACTAGAGAACAATTTAATTGTTGCTCACCATGCATTTTTCCTAAGAGGAATACTTATATGCAGTGGTAAGTGGGAGGATAGTAAAAATCGATGAAAATCAGAGTAATACTATTCCAGGCACCGAATCCTTAATGGAACACAAATAGTTCATCAATGATGAAACTAGACCAATAATCTTCAAATACACAAGAACAGTGTAAGTCGGAGAGAGTCAGAAAACAACCTGGGGTATGGGTTTTTGATCTCACCTCATAAAGATGTCAATCTTATTGAGGTATATCAACTGACTACGTATGAGGAAGTGATACAAGGTATCGACTCTCTATTATGACAAAGTGTCATGAGTCCGAAATGGATTCCATGTATATCAACTATGTTTGGACACTAGTTGTTGTACCGCAAGGCATTGTGCCTATTGGTACTATATAAGTCTTCAAGGAAGACATACATGGATGGCAACATACCAACGTATAAAGCTAGGCTTTAGCGGAAAGATATCGTTATCAACATTGTGTTGATTACGATTCAACCTTTTACCAGTTGCCACAGTCAATCCATTTGGATAATGCTTGCAGATGCTGCATATTTCATTTATGAAATATGACAGCTGAACGGGAAAATCGCTTTCCTGAAAAGGAAACCTTTTGGAGGATGTTTACAACATCCTGACGGTTTTGTCGTACACAATCTAGCAAACAAGGTTTGCAGGTTATTCGATCCATGGTTGGATTGAAGCAAGCATTGAGTTCTTAGAATTATCGTTTTGATGTAATCATAATGGTGTATGATTTAATTCAAAACGAAAATGATTCTTGTGTATTAGGAAGTTAGTGGGAGCGCACTGACAAAAAGTCCTATAAGTAATGGTAATATGTCATTTCTTGGAAATGATATTCCCATAATATAATCGGCGAAAGCTTGGCTTTCGTGATAATTCTCCGTAGAATTCTTGGGAGAAACAACATTTATTATAGGAATAAAGATCTACTAGGTTAGATTTAAAGTTGTTAAAACTCTCCGAGAAATCGTACATTGAAAAATGTACGCGACCTGGTGACTCATACGCTTTGAGCATATGGATTCACAAATATGCCAATCCAAGTGATAGTCACTGGATTGATATTAAGAACATCCGTTAGTTTCTTAGGGAACTAAGGATGCTGTCTTTTACTATGGAGATGGAAAACTTGAAGTGACTGGGATCACTACTTCAAGTTTCCTAAACCGATAAAAACGACTATAAGTCGCAAACGGTACTATATAGTTTGAATAACAGAACAGTGAGCTGGAAATCTTCCAAGCAAGATACTGTTACCGAATAAAAAACAAATGCAGGTTATTGCTGCAGCTGAGGCAGCAATAGAAGCCTTCTGGGTCGATACTAAATCTAATTAGATTATATATAGTTCTTTTAGCAGCTGAGCTAGGCTACAGCGCAGGCTAAAGAATTAATGGTCTCATCAATGATCCAGATACATACTTCGATATTCATCTGATTCGTTCGGATCATACAATGTGGAAATGTGATGATCGAATAAAACGCATCAGATGATAATAATGCAAATCCACTGACGAAAGCCTTTCCTCAGCAATTTGAGCCAACCGTACATAGTTCGGGTGTAAGACACTCGAGTGACTGGCTATAGGCCAAGTGGGAGATTGTTGGACAATTATGACCCATAGCGTCACTATTTGTACAGATCATGGTGTTGTTGTACAAATTAATTATGTGACAAAGGAGATTGCTCTCTTATCATTTGTGATTAGATCACCAAGATGTATAAATGATAGGAGGTCCTTACGATTTGTTCCTGGATTGAGATGATATGAGACAGTATCAGTCCACGAAGGATAAATAATTAAATATCCCTAGTCAGAGTATTATCGAGATTGGACATCGATAAATGCGTAAAATACTAGTATTACACTTGTGCGCGTTGTGAGGGCATAACGGCATAGTTCTCATATATTTGGGTATAGGATACTCATGCAAGTGTAATAGGAGGTTGTGTTTACCGATAGTACGGGAAACAGCTTCGCTTTGGATAGACCCCCTCAGAATTCCATTGGTAGTATGATTATGTGTCTATGGAAGTCCGAAATCAAGGTAGGTGTATTTGGTCTTAACCTGAGACTTGCACCGCTAATACTTGTGACAATCAATATACTTTGGTTTTGGTCGTCCAGGGCTTTAACAGGTTCTGTGTACGCCTCTGCTGGGTATATTGAGAATCGTAGTGTGTTGGGTGTGATGTCAAGACGGAAGTATCACTCCAGTCATATGGATATGATGGTCACGTAGGATACTGTACTGGTTCTCTTATGTACTACAGTCATCGGGATAAAATGACAAGGTCATGTTTATCTGATTATAGAGACTAGTTACCAGAGATCCAATATGTGCTTCTTACGGGGCAGACACAATTCCAGCCCTAGGCCTAGCACCTGACATCCGATACTGGATCGAAATACGCAATACTACGTATACTACGCCTGATATAGATCACTATATTCCTGTAAGGATATTTCTGGAGAATTGGGTAGGCATGGCGCTTTGCTAGAAGCCAACCTTGTCTTGTAAATCGGTACAAACATAGTACTAGGTACTTACGTGTTCGTATAGTTCGACGACTGTATTTATTGCCAACATATCCGGGGATCTCATGGGTCGCTTCCCGAAGATTCACCGATGACGTATGACTCGCACTTTAATTAATCTGGGATTAATTAGATGAGAGAGAAAATTAATCTGGGATTAATTGTGGAGATATTTTATCTGGGATAAAATATCATTTAAAGAGAGATAACGATTAATTTGGAATTAATCGATAAATTAATATATTCGATATATTAAACGAAATTGGATTTCATCGCGGAATTAAAATTAGATTTTAATTCGGGCTATCGAGTTAATTTAGAATTAATTCGTTAGCGACGTGAATAGTGATTTCGCTAGGCATAATTATTTAATTACGTCGCAACGGAAAATTCGTTAATTTGGAATTAGCAAACCCGAGCCCGGGAGTGTTTGCGAGCACATTCGAATTTCAAATTCGAGTACGGCACGCAAGTCACATCAAGCGTCAAATCGCTAGTCGCATCAAGCGTCAAATCATTGGTCACTTTGAGTGATGTGACAACTTGTCAAATCGCTAGTCGCATCAAGCGTCTATACCCGGAAGTTTCGTGGTCTATATCGATTTTTCCTTACCAGAATGATATCATCTCTACATGTCTCTAGCCATGTCTAACACTATTCTTTTATGTCCCCGTCACTACTAAACTAGTACTTTATTTCTTCATTGTTTCATCTAAACAACTTTTCTTTTAAATCTCTCATTTATGGCTATTTTCCTTTTTCATTCTACTCTTGTACTATATTCAAAGGCTTTATGTTTCGATCTCTTTTTACTACACATACACTTGTTTCTAAGAGTATATTGAGGCGAACATCGAGGTCCATCTGTGTTGCTATTATCTAACGAGGGCTGTGTTGGACAATTATGACCCATAGCGTCACTATTTGTACAGATCATGGTGTTGTTGTACAAATTAACTATGTGACAAAGGAGATTGCACTCTTATCATTTGTGATTAGATCACCTAGATATATAATGATAGGAGGTCCTTATGATTTGTTCCTGGATTGAGAATGATATGAGACAGTATCAGTCTATGAAGGATAAATCATTAAATATCCCTAGTTAGAGTATTATCGAGATTGGACATCGATGAATACGTAAAAGACTAGTTATTACACTTGTGCGCGTTGTGAGGGCACAACATCATAGTTCTCATATATTTGGGTATGGGATACTCATGCAAGTGTAATAGAAGGTTGTGTTTTACCGATGGTAACGGGAAACAGCTTCGCTCTGGATAGACCCCCTCGGAATTCCATTGGTAGTATGATCGCTTATTCCTGTAAGCATGTTTCTGGAGAATTAGGTAGGCATGGCATTTTGCTAGAAGCCAACCTTGTCTTGTAAATCGGTATAAACGTAGTACAAGGTACTTACGTGTTCGGATAGTCTGACGATCGAATTTACTGCCAAAATATCCGGGGATCTCATGGGTCGCTTCCCGAAGATTCACCGATGATGTATGACTCGCACTCAATTAATCTGGGATTAATTAGATGAGAGAGAAAATTAATCTGGGATTAATTGCGGAGATATTTTATCTGGGATAAAATATCAATTAAATAGAGAGAACGCTTAATTTGGAATTAATCGATAAATTAATATATTCGATATATTAAACGAAATTGGATTTCGACGCGGAATTAAAATTAGATTTTAATTTGGGCGAACAAGTTAATTTAGAATTAATTCGTTAGCGATATGAATAGTGATTTCGCTAGGCGTAATCATTTAAGTGCGTCGCAACGGAAAATTTGTTAATTTGGAATTAGTGAACCCGAGCCCGGGATTGTTTGCGAGTGCATTCGCATTTTGAATTCGAATGCGGCACGCAAGTCAAATCAAGCGTAAAATTATTAGTCACATCAAGCGTCAAATCACATGTCACTTTGAGTGATGTGACAATTGATTGATTGATTGATGTGAGTTGATGTGAGATGATGCAAGCATTTAATGCTTGACTTTTGTGAAATTAAAAAGTGGTAAATGGTTAATTAATTTTGGAAATATAAACCTATTACACTTTTTTATTTTCTCTCTCTCTTAATACGGTTTTGGAGCCAAAAATGGAGCCAAAATGCTCCTCTCTCTCACGGTCTCAAAACCTCTTATTCCTTCTATTTTTCTGCAAAAACCGTGAGTGATGGAGATGGTAGAGACTTGATTTTGTTGCAAGATCAAGGTGCTAGCACACTCTAGGAGGCATACAAGGTGATAGGGAAACCATCTCATGTGCATGGAATCACCATTGATGAAGCTTGGAGCTTGAAGATGAAGATGGAGTCCAAAACCCACCATGACCGAATCCTTGGAGCCCAAACCAGTGGGTTTGCCGAGCTTGACAGAGGAGGAAATGGAGCTTTGTTCTTCGATGCATCCAATCCATTCATTGTGAGTATTCCGCACCTCCTTTGATGTGTATTCATACTTGTTTCATGCTTGATTAATGATCTTGGGAACCTTAGAGGAAACCAACAATGGTATCTTGAGCCTTTGAAAGCATGAAAACGATTTAGGGTTAAAATTTGGGCAAAATTGATTTTGAGCATGTATAATGAAATTGGATGAATCAGTATGCTTAATTGATGTAATTGAGGATTGATTGGATCAATTTGATGAAAAGGTGTTTGGAACATTTTTCCCCAATTTTGATGTGTTGGCCGAAAATAGAGAAGCCCTAAATTGTCTTGGATTTGATTTTTTGATTCATTGGATGTGTTGGAAATCATTTTGGGATATTGATTTAATGTTGAATTGAATTTAATTGATTGAATTTGATTTGGGCATAAATTTCCCCTTTGGCCGAGACATGTAGCATGA
>SKCR01048331.1:0-40150 GCA_019454045.1 Zanthoxylum bungeanum | reverse complement strand
ACAGTTTAACAAAAGAGTATTTCCAATTTGACCCCACAGCTGATTTCGTCAACATTGTCCAAAAAAGGATTAGGCATAAAAAGTAAAGCATAAAAAAAGACAAACAACTCAGAAAGTTTTACAAAATAAAGAATGGGCATACTGGTTTATATACAAAGCAGGAATTTGATGCTTTTAGATTAATAGTGTTAGGTATATCCAAGAATTTGAGTGGCTTTTCAATAATCTCATACAGATGGTAACATAAATAACAAGTTATTATACTTTCTCCCTTCAGTTAAAAAAAAAACATTTAGTTAATGATATGCTTCATGAAAATATGAAATAAGGAAGAATAGGAACACTATCAAAACTGACCATAAACATCAACGACTAGAGCTGAATCCTAGTAATAAAGATGAATGAATGTATGAATATGAAGAAATTATTCCATTTGAAAACCAGTAAAACTGTGAATTTTAAATGGCATCTTGGAAATTGAACAAAAGAAGAAAGAAAAATCCACTTGAAAATTAAGGAATGGAAACTATTAAAACCAAGGTGTAACATGCTTTGAAAGCAACTCTTCCTTGAACACTAGAAAATCGAAAGGATAATGAACAATTATGTAAATTCTTAAAAAGTTAAAAGAATTGTTATAGCATCTCTCAGAATGAGAAGAAAAAAGACTTTAAAAATAACATAATTGACATGAGGCGCTATTTAAAGTGGACGATAACTCCATCTATAATAGAGAGGTGGGGGAAGTTTTTTTTTTTTTTTTTTTTGCCACTTAACCAAATTCACTTAATTGCAAGAACTATTAATTCTTTTTCCAATAATATCACTCGGATGATTTTAGACAGTTTGTTCTGGCAGCTTGTAGCTAGAACGAAATCCGGGTAAGTCTGCTTCATAAGGAGCATTTAATCAAAAGGGGAATAAAACCACAAAACGAGTAAACATTTGCCAGCAACAGAAAATTCATAAAATTTCACACCATATAAAACAGACTCATCATCAACATGCATTGAATTCACTATTCAAACACGAAACAAGGGAATTTAAAGTGAAAGCAAATAATAAAATACCTGGGAAAGTGCAGGATTGGCTGTGCCAGTGAACAATTTGATCCTGTTATTAGTTCTGTTAGTGGGTTTCCCAATACGCTCCGTTTCCAAAAATTTGGGCAGCATCCGTTCATTAATAATAGGAATATTTGGCTTCCCATTCGGAAAATTCAATGGCTCCGGCATGTCACATCTCTACCACATTAAAACAAAAACAAATTGTATTTCTTGCATAGGAGCAAAACGACAACAACAAAGTCACAAAGCCACTAAGAGTTCAATCCGAAATTTTGTTAAAAAGATGTCCTATGAATAAGAGAAAAGTCCGCTTTACTAATGAGATAATTTTGCTTTACCCAACTAACAGTTTTTGCAAAAATCAAATTTTGCCCAAATGAATCAATATACCGATTACACCATTAACAAAAACAACAGCAGCAGCAGCAGCAGCATCAAAGTAAAACAAAAATTATATACTTAGTGCCTTAGTGGAGCCACACCCACATACAGCCTACCCGCTCAATCCGAAAATTTATTAAAACGTGTCATATAAATTAATGAAAAGTCTAATTTGTTAATTAGATAATTTTGATTTGCCCTGCTAAAATCAATGTTGTGGCTACGCCATTATATACTTCAAAATGAAAAAAAAGAGAGAGATGGGTTTGCTTACAACGGCGTTGGAGGCGTGAATTCGAGAGCGAGAGTCTCTGAAAGAGAGAGTTGTTGGGTTACTGAGAGAACAGCGAGAAAACAAAGGCGACGAACAAGAAGATTGTGAAGGTGGTGGCAGCGTCACTGACGTCATTATTATCAGTTTCTAAAATCAAAAAAATAAAATTACGAGCGAGCGAGCGGCTTCACAGCGCAGCTGTTTCGGCTCTCTCTCTCTCTGTTTTGTGGTTACTGTGAGGTGAGAGGAGAGCTTCCCACTTGCTTTGTTGCTTCTTTGCTCCCCTTGACGTTTTAGATTTTCGTATTTATATATCTAAGGGGAGGCGGCTTATTAAGTTCTATGTTATTGTGATTAAAAAAAATTGTGGTAAATAAATAATGTTATTGTTAAATTGGTATGTAATTTTATTTTATAGTTAAAATATAGGTATGTTTTATTAGTTTTTTTAAAATATTTTATGATGTTAATTTTTATAAACCTCTGTTTTTTTTTTTTAAAAAAAAGAAAATTATAATTAATAATTGTGATTTTTTATTATTAATTAAAAAATTAAAAATTATGTTTTAGTAAAGACACAGTATAATCCCTTTTATTTTCATATCATGACATTAGGAGTTTTATGTCATTTTTTGGTCTGTATTTTATTAAGATTGGTTATAGGAGTATTTTCTTTTTTTATGTGTTTTATTAGTATTTGTGTGTCTTATCTATGTTCATGTTCATATATTGCTTAGGCTATATTTGGATTAATGAAAAAAAAAGGTTTATAATGAAATGTAAATTAATATAACGTAATGGAATGAAATGAAGAATAATATATCATAATATTACTTGGATAAAAAGAATAGGCTTATAATATAATATTTTAAAACATTATTTGTTAAAAAAAGTAATGGAATGGAATGGAATGGAATGTAACTTAGATAGGTTTTAAAGACAAATATATCATTTTTTTTCTAAGAGTATAAAAAATAAATATTTTAATACTATTTTTTAATGGGCAAATTCATCTTCACATATAATATTATTTTTTTTAAAAATTATGTTCCATCCCAACCCCTCTAATTTGGAAGGCTCGTTTTCAATAGATATTGTCTCATTTTTACTACACTTTCATCCTCTTCTCACAATCCAAATAATCATTTTTTAAAATTGTAAGTTACATATTCTTGAGCGAACATCCCTTATGTATCTTGTTTGGAAATAAATAAATTAGGGTTCCTATTCTTTGAAAAGTCTTTCTAATAGTCAATTTTCTCCATTTGGGTTTGTAAAAGTCATTTAACTATATATGAAAAAGAACATTTGGATTCTTTCTTTCTTTTTATTTATGAAAAAGATTGTTCTTCTTGACATATTTTTTTTATCTATGTGCATTGAACTCATGTTTTATAATAAGACTATGTTCATATGCTTTATAAATTGAATTGTAGGATATAATTTATTTTTGACTATAAAGAAAAATACATCATCAAACGACCATAAATTAAAGTGATTGTTATTGTCCCTTCATTGTGGCAAGTGCCATGTGTGTACGCTATGAATTTGGTCACAATATGGGACAATTTGAATTTGTTTATAATCTTACATTGCATATTAAAAAAAAAAAAATTGATAAAAGGATCAGAAGTTTGAGTTAAAATTTAATTGAAAATCCTCTCTAAAAATGAAGAAAAAAAAATATATACCCTCTCATTTATTAAGGGCCTGAATTGCTTGAATTTTAAAGTTTAACGAGTTAAAATTAAAATATTTATATTGAATTTTAAATCAATTGTCATGATTTATTTAATATGAAATCATTTTAATTGATATTTTAATATAAACTCAGATCAGCACTATATCATTATTCATTATTAAATTAAAAAAGAACCAATGAACCCTACGTTAAGTTGTGTGATGATTTTTCTACATAAAATTGATGGCTGGAGATGGAGCCATGGAGGTCCCAATTCCTCCTGGTACTTTTTTTGTGGGTTTGAACTTTGGATTTTTTTTTTTTTTTTTTTTTTTTTTTTTTTTTTTTTAAGGTATGATTCTTTGGACTATGAAAATGAAATTCTGTGTTCAAATTTTGGTGGAAAATGAAAAAAGAAAAAGAAATTCTTTCTATTACAAATTAATTTGTATAAATAATATATGGCACTAGCATTAAAATAATGAAACCGTTATATCACAATATTTGACAACATATATATGACTGTTATATTATTATTTATCTTTTAGCGCATTAAAATTTGTATATTTTTTTTTTTGGTGATTTAACTTATTTCTTAATTGAGATCTCTCGTTATAAAACGACTTAATTTTTTGTCATTTAATAATAGGTATTAGGTAAACCAATATAATTTTTTGTCATTTAATAATAGGTATTAGGTAAACCAATATAAATGTGATTTTTTTTTTTTTTTTTGGTTTCCAATCACAAAAGACAAGGAATTTATGTCCAAAAATCATATGCATGAACTTGCAGAATTTGACATTTCTTCTCCTATGATGACTTCTTCTTAACAAATTCAGAAAAAAATTAATGGAAAGATAATCACTCCACATTTGCATGAGATAAGGTGATTAAACTATTAGAAATTCATTAATGGTTTTTCCTAATCCTAATTTTCCTTGCAACTGATTAATTTAACATTTTGTTACATGAACATGAGCTTGCTAATAAACTAATTTGTTTTAACTACTAAGATTTGGGAAACCAATTATTTGACCCCCAATGTTAGGGAAATTGACATAAAACCATCTAGTGTTTTAAAAAAAAAGTCATACAACCACCTATTTCTTAACCCTTTTTTTTTTTTTTTTTTTAACAATTAAATGAATAATATTATTTATTTTCTTAGAAATTACATGTTATAAAACAAACATACTAAATTATATTTTTCCAGTACAAAATAATAAAATTTATTAAGGAATAAGATTTGTATGTATTTTTTTAAAACATTGTTTTGGATTTTGCTTCCTATATTTTTATACAAATCAAACAAAAACCTTTTTCTTATTAAGTGAGGTCGGCGATGATTAAAAAAAAAAAAAAGGTTAAAGACCCAAAGTGCATATATGTTACACGCAGAAACCCCAGTCAGAGATTCGATAGAAGCCTTTGTCAATCAATTGAATGCATGTTTCACGCAGCAAATGACCAGAAAATGAAGCATCTACCAAAGTTCAAAGCAAAATGAGATACTTAATTTCCATTTGAAGTCAGTTGCGTGGGAAAGGTTACATGAAGTCAATTAGAGAATAAATGGACCACATGCCTATTCCACATTTTTGTACAAGATGGACCATACCTTTTTCTTACCATCAAAGATGATGCAACTGACTATGTCTTATGAATTCAATCCTTTGCTGAAGGTTCCTGCAATGAATTGAATATGATTAGAGACATATCACTTCGAAGTACTAGGATTAGCGTGATCAGCCTAGGCGCTAGGCGGTGCTTCTACGTTCCGATTATGCATGAAAACGGTTGCTAGATAGTTCTAGGCGGGTCAGGTGGTTCTAAACGGTCGTCTAGGTTGTTAACTTATCCTTCTAGGCGGCGCCTCGAAGGATTAGGCACTCCCCCACCGTACACCTACTGCCTAGCATTTTTTTGGAACATTGAGTGTGATAAAAATACACTCTGCAGAGTAGCTCCACATGTCAATTCACCTCAGGAGGTTGATTTGCTGCTATCTTAGGTTCCTGTGATGTGAAACAAAGAAATATCAGTTTGAATACTGGGTGTCAGAAGCAATCATTATGTAGGAAATCGATAACGAATCATCGGCAGAAGCATCTCTAACTGAGAAGAAGATGCAGCTTATACCTTTTGAGCCAGACGTGCTTGAGAGAGAGAACTAAGCTGGCAGCATTTGCAAGTTGCTGGGAAACAGTTCTGAGATAAGGGACACTGAAAATTTGTAACTCAAATAAGAAAAAAGAAGATGCAGAGATTCTTTTTTGAAGACGGCACCATGAAGTTGGAATGAATTCCCTAAGTTGCATTCATCGTTATTTGTCACATTATTGTTTGATTATTATGTCACAGACTTGTATCATCTCCACAGAACTTCACATGACTTTCAAAAGTTTCCAGCTTAGTGAATTCCACCATTACACAAACACAAGAAATATCAAATTCGCAACCTGAGGAAACACCAATGTGTTTCTGTAAACTGAAAGAGGCTTTCAGCAAATTTTTTATATATGAAAAAAAGCAGGCCTGTTGAATATCAGCAATGATCTAAACAAGGAAGGATTATGTAAACAGAACCTCTGTAATCCATTTTCCACATGTGCATCTAGGAAGGAAATCACATGAGGCATCTGCTCTAGTACCTGTCAGAAAGGGATGGCATTAAAAGGCTTGTAAGGGATATCTGGCATACAAGAGTACTTTTCAGAGAGTCTACATACTTGCCCTGTATTCTTGATCGTGGAGATTTTCACCAAAAGATTTTTCGGGAGCTTCATCAGTTGAACCTGCAAATCAGGAAAAGGATGAGTATATGAGAGACCATGCCAACCAGACCAGAACAGCAAAGTCACATAGGGTCAACTGGAAATGTCACACGACACACCAAATATATCGTAACAAGACATTCCCATGAAGTATTCAGTTTGTGCAAACAAAGCATTTGGGTAAGAATGAGCCATTACAAAGGTAATATACATAGACAACAGCCTACTTGCTAGAGCCTACAATCTGGGAAGCCTCGTACACTGGCTCATCCTTTTTTTTTTTTTTGATGGATAGTCATAATTCATCCATTGTGCTTGTATGCCGTAGATTCAATGACGTCTTTTAAAAAAAATTAATTAACAGAAGGACTGTACCTGCCAACATGCCAAAATTTAATTTGCCTCACTTATACATAAACATATAGCGATGGCGAATATCTAGCAAATCAACATAAATCGAGTCAGAACCACCAGAGTCTTGGAAATAATATGTATGCACAACTCCTCCAAAGCAAGTTTACTTAAATTCTCTAGAATTAAAATTATCAGAGTTAATTCTAAACGGAGACTCATTGTTTGACATTCTTAGACTACCAAAAACAAAACCTCTAGGGGCCAACGATTGTGACCTTCCTTAGACTAGACAAAACCTTAAGGGGTCGGGTCACCCTGGATCTCCGAAGTGGACAATATTTTGCTAGAGGACAGATCGCTTCACATTGATCCGTGTTTCACTAATATGGGTAACTAACAATGACTCCAATGAAAACCATAAAACAGGAATCAGTTAATCACAAGAGTTTATAAAACCATTTCAGCAGCGTGGCCATGTCTGAAACACAATAACGTACAAAATTCACAGAAACAAACCCATGAATTAAAATTTGTTACCAAAAAATGATAAAGTAAAAAAAAAAAAAAAAAGAACGAAATTCCAATAACTATAGAATTCAATTTACCCAGAAAAAGAATAAAATGTTGGGTTCTGTATAAAAAAAAGTGTTTAAAAACCTGAGATGGAGAGGACTGTTGCATGAGGTGAAGAAGATTGGAAGTGGACTGAATGGTCTGAGAAATCTGATCAAACACCATAGCTTTAGCTGTTCCTTCTCTGCTGCTTGCTGTCGTCGTCCTCGTTGAGCTTGCCATTTTTTTTCCCTTAAGGATCTCACCCCCTGCCCCACACCCACTAAGCTATGCTTCTATTAACAAGACGATCCTAGCTGCTGGCCTTTTTCTCTTGTTTTGTCAAATCCACATATATCACAGCACTAACGAAACAAGTTTATTCTGTTTTCATTTCAGCGAAATTATCTTTTACACCGGCGGGTTGGATGTTAAAATAGATATATATATATATATATATAAAATTAATCCTGCATTTTGGAAAGGGTTGGAATCCGGATTGGTTGGAGGGTGACTGGATTAACGCGGGGTCTTGAATGGTTTGTTCTCTATCTTCGAATTGTTAAAATTAGTGCATCTTATATTATATGTGTAGACCCGGAAAGGTTCCGGTTCCAACTTCCAACCGATTCCGGAACCAAATCAGAATATGACCGGTTCGGTTATGATTCTTACCCTAACCGAACCGGTTGGAACCGAACGGTTCCAGCGGTACCAAACGGTTCTAATCGGAACAGTAAGGTTCCGGTTGGAAACGTTGGAACCCTAGGGTTCAAAACCGTTTTTTAATTTAATTTTTAATAAAAATGAAAAATGATAAGAATTTTATTTATAATTTAATGTAATTATGTATGTAAGTTCATTATATAAATTCAAATTCATAATTTTAAATTATTTTATTTTATTAATCTCAAATTTTTATTAAAAAAAAAAACCAAATGGAACCTGAACCGGAACCGGAACTGAACGGTTCGGTTCCGATTCCACATTTAGTCGGAACCGAACCAAACCGCCGGCCACCCCTATATATGTGTGTATCTATCTTTAGTACTAGTGATCAAGTCAGTTGTAGGATTTTCGGCAAGTGGTTAGAGAAATTTTAGGAAGTTTTTTTTTTTTTTTTTTTTTGACAGGAAAAGTGAAAAAATATTATAGCAAACCAGTTAAAGTACAAATAATAATAATAGATGGGATATCCACCTTCCAAAAGCCCTGAATTGGGTAGTTACAAGCCAATTTGGCTAAAGCATGAGCCGCTCTATTGCAAGCTCTAGGATTAAACTGAATTACAACATCATTCATAGTCTTAATTATATCCCATATCTCTTTAACAATCCAGTGAATCTCTTTTTTTATTTGGATAGTACCTTTGATGAGCTCCACCACCGTCATCGCATCTGATTTAATGATAAGAGGTGTGAATCCTGTCTGTTTACCCAAGGATAAACCAAGCTTGATAGCTTGAGCCTCCGCTCTTTCCATATCATCAAAGAAAAAATTATTTTCGACAGCCACTCCAACCACTTTACCTAAAGAATCTCTGAACACTGCTCCGAGTCCTACTTTGTTTCCATCAGATTTTAAACATGCGTCCACATTAACCTTGAAATAGCCTTGAGGAGGGGGAAGCCATTGATTCTTCTCAGCAGTAGGTATCCCAGAAGCCAAAATTGTGCGTTGATTCTCGAAACCTGCAGACCATTCAGCAATGATTTCTGCCCTAGCAATTGTTTGTTGTATGTCTAAAGCCTTTTCTTTGAAGAGCATGTTGTTTCTATTCCCCCAGATAACCTACATCATTGAAACAACCATCTTTACCTCATGATTAGAGAAATTTTAGGAAGTTAACGTTACTTGTTTTGCCTTTATATATGTTCTGTATATGATGAATTTTATTAAGATCAATACTGCCTATCTTTCTTGATTTGTTTCTATAGGGGTCATATGTTGCGGAAGTGCGGTTCAGACGAAATTATAAATTTAAAATTTTTAAATTTACCGAATAAATTATATGATATCTTATATTTATAATTTATTCATATTTCACCTAAACATACTATTTGATATCAAATAACGACTTATTTTAATAATAATAATATTATTAGAAAATTTTTACGAAAATGATTTTTCACAAAATATCATAAAAACACGTTTTTAGCCGAACCGACCAACTGAGACCACACGGGGCTGTCCAGGTCAGCCCTACTAGTATTTGGGCAATTCATGGACTGTCTAAACAGTTACTTGGTAACGTCGTTACCCGGTAAGCTCAAGACTCACCCGGTAAAGCTGTTTTTCGCTATTTTCACTTATTTTCACTCTGAAACAATTTTCGAAAATAATTATAACTCCCAATACACATCCAATACATCCAAATGACATATTTTTCACCACCAAAAATTCAGAATTTCCAGATTTGAACCATAATACAAAACAGTCCATAATTCATGTTTTAAATCCAATTTTCACAAGATTAATCTCATTAAGCTAATACACATTCAAAGTCACCACAAAAGAAGAACTGTAGAATAATTCTAGGCATAATAAGAGTGATCATTACACTCTAGAATGATAACTAAGTTGTCCAATAATAAATTGAACATAAATTACACTAATTTAGTTCAAAGTATATTTACACATGCTCAAAACCACATAAATCATCATCCAAATTAAAAAAACCCAAAATTAGATACCAAAAGAAACCCTAGAATATTTCTAGATGCTTAAGAACAGTAATAGAAATAATTTCTAAGTTAAAAATGTTAGAGATTACCTTTAATCTTCAAAAATTCTTCACCTTTTGTTCTTGACTCATTATTTTCTCTCAATCTCTAAAACACATTTTGAAGCTCCAAAAATGGAGTTCATCTTCGTCCACCCCACTTCCAAGAGAAAGGGAAATACATTGAATTTATATTTTGGTAATGGCATTAGGTGGGAAGGTGTTTTGGTCATTCATAAAAATAATTTTAATTAATTAAAAAATTTGGTAAATGACAATGACACGTGACTTTTCATATAATATATATATATATTACATTAATATATACTTTAAATAATTAAAATCACTTTATACATGTAAGCCAAATAATAAAAGTCAAATATTACACTAATAATGACTATTATTATTTATTTTACATGTGTCAATAAATAATTTTTCAATTAATGTGTATCTAATCTAATTATGTATCAAATATAAATACACATTAAAACGATAAGAAATACCATGACATGTGTAAATTCGTTTACCGATTAAACGATTCGAATTAAATAATTTAACCTGATAAAATATTATAAATAATCAGTATTATTCATAATACGTTGCTTAAGTGCTCAACGAGTACACTTTATATTGTGGGACTCTCTAAGTGCAAGTATATCTGTCATAGAATTCAATTTCGTGTTCATAATTCACTCACTCGTAAATTATGACGACTACGGATAATCTAGTTGAACTATACAAGTCGAGATCATCGCATACGTCTAATTCATTCGTCACATGCTATCCATATTATACCAGGGATATAGATGAGAACGTCAAATCCCTAAGGTATAATATAGTCAACTTATAAATTTAAGATCTATAAATAACACTCGAAACTCGCTTTTGCAGTGTACCACAACCATGGATTTAACGGATCGTAAACACGTGCATGATATTTATGTCATGTACACATGACATATAGATTCTATCTTGATACACACCGAATATTATGAGTATCAGTCCATACCCTATGAACAGGCAAAAGTTTGACATAAATAGGTCATTGATGTGACTGTCATCAAAGTGTGGAGATAACTCATATATCCACCGTGGTATCTCAAGTCTAAGGACCAATATGCTACTCAACTCGAGAAGATTCCTATTAACGTTGGTGTACCATCCATTAGGAAATCTTCAGTGAGTCATTCAGTGTTTATCGAATAAACACCTACATGTATATATAAGTCTAGTCACTGGGATAAACCATCATACCAAGTCTCGATATACAATATGTATTGTCTCAGCGGATTTTTACTAACAAACCCATGTCAATAAATCTTGACTAGGAACTTTATTTGAGAATATACAACTTATAATGTCGCTTCTCAATTTCAATTACAACCTATGTTGTAACTGCACACTACGTTGTAAATCATCGGGTCTTTATCTAATATATACATATGACTTAAACCAGATTTAGTTTTAATCTATCAAATTAGATCGAATATATATATATATATATATATATATATATATATATATATATATATACATAAGACAAGAGGTGCTAGCATAAATATGTAATATTATGGAAAATGAATTATTCGTATTCATGAACCAGACATAAATACGATCCGAATTGGCGCTCCGAGCACAAACCCTAACAATTTTTCCCACTTGCACTAGTGCCAATCCATGATATCATATACATATCTTAATGTGTATCGTATACGCATGGCCCTTAAGAGCTCACCCAACACTCAAGAGGTAGGCATAAGTGAGTAGGTCCGCTATTACATTCTGAGTTTATCCAATAATCCCAAATATTTCTATTTGCCATCATCATTCATATTTTGTAGAACCTAGGTTCTACATCAATATGACTCAGATGCGACATCAATAATATGCTACAGCTACTGAGTTTTCTAAATATTTAAGGATAAAATCCACAATACTATATACACAACCGCAAACACAACACTAATACCAAAACTCATAATATACAAGGTCACTATGAAACTTCATAAGTCAATACTTTATAAGTTACAATTAATTCCACTCGCACAGTGGAATCAATTGTGACACCTCCACTGTATCTTTTCTGACTCTAAATGATGTAAACCATCTAACGTCATATTTAGACTCAAATCTAATTTGACCCTAATGGTTGCAGACTATAATCTCAATGAATAAGAAACTCGTTCTTAATATCTCAAAGATACCATAGAACATGTTTCAAGTTTCATCATATGGTCTACAATATATCAGAATAACTAACAACAATTACGACTAAATTGATATTTTTAATCGTACATAATACAATATTCATTATGCCATCATCATATGATGCATAAGATTGACTAGACATTCTAATCAATTTCTATTTTGACTAAGGAATCATCATTTACGAAAGATGAATATTATATCTAAGAGACACACTAACTGTCCAACAGTGACACTAACTTTCACACATATAGTCATGTTGTGTCTTTTATTAGATCATATCTAATGCATGATTAATAGGAGTATCTCACAAGTCTCTTAATACTATATCAAATATAAAACTTTATATCAAATATAATAGAGACTACCCCCACTGTATTCACAGAGATAAGAAGACACAGGTAAAGCACTTACCTCACAAATATCTCATTATTACCTTAATAATGAAAATATTGTTATGATATATAACATTACGAATAAATTTATATGCTCTCACTACCACCCCTTTTATCACATATGTATTCTCTACGCTTTGATAGAATCAGTCAATATGAACCATGTCAAAATTAGAGAACACACATATCCAGAAAGCTCTCTAACTCTGCAATAGGCTCTATAAGAAAACATATCAAACTGTGATCTTAGTAGAATACAAACTACAATGTCATTTCTCAACGGAACTCTCTCAAACAAAGAAATCCCAATGGATCTCTTCTCCGAAGAAACCATTAAGAAATGCCATTTTGCATTCCTAGCTAAAATGTACATTTTAATATTAACATTAACCAACAAATATTTAATTGTCCAATTAGTTCGACTAAAGACAAGTTTCCCCAGAATCTGTAATAGATTGTCGAGTATAACCTTTGTCACTATCATATTATAAAACTCAAACATTTATTAAGCTCAATTCACTTTCGCTGCACAAATAATTTACATATTATATGAACAATTCATAACAAAAGCTCAATCAAGTTCAAAACTTGATTATAGTAAGCTAATAATAAGTTTATATTTATGGTTCATTGCTAACTTACGGGATCGATATCATATATCACTCCCACTATAAGTTATAGGATAATTTTTCTTTATTAAGAAAACAACAAAACCATTAAGTGTCGAATACTTCGCAAATGATTCTGACATCCTATTGGACTTATATGGAAGACATCCAAGGGTAATTTTATCTAATTAATTATGTGGTTCCATTACAGTTCATCATTCTCACATTTGACTTCAATAAGTCAAGTCTTTTCTACAATAGTCAACATCCGATGTTACACACCAAGTAATAAAACCATTTTTGTTACTTGGGATCACAAAAAATATATTCTATCAAATAGAATATAAGATTCTATTAAATAGAATAAATGAGAAATTTTTACTCATACCTACGAGGCCCAAGTTCTTTTAATTGTATAACTGTTATATAAAAGAAAAAATTAAATCTCAAAATTTTCAAGATTCAAATTTTCTACTTATACATATCGTATACCTAACTATAGAAACCAATGGAACCTTAATCAAAAAGATGATTTAGTACTTCTGGAGCATATCCCCAAGAGTATCGAAACTAATTCGATAATACTTAATATAAAACGAATCAAATCATATAAGATTTGAATCATACCACTCACAAATTCCATCACAATGGAATCGTAGAAGAATGATATTGAGTAAGAATCATATTAATTAAATAATCTTAGATTTAATTACCCTTAATTCACATGTTTGATCATATCAAACATCCTTAAACAATTCAAAGACTCGCAATGAATTTTAAAGATACAGTTTTTAAAACTTTAGATTGAAAATCTTTGAACCAGTCAAAATATTCGATCCACATTTCATCAGAATAGATTGAAAGGTCTCAAACCTTTCAAGACGTTCAATATGTGTTCTTTCAGAAACGCGTAACTAAGTCATGACCACTCATTAACTAAGTTAGGAAGTAAAGAAAATTATCCAAGGTAATTTATAATTCATTAAACTACATACATCCAATATATTAGTTTAATAAATCTTTGGTCCAATGACGAACATTGGTTAAAATCTCATTCCCTGAATACAATATTCATTAAATGGATAAGGATATGTGGTGTGATATCGTATCAGACCATCATTTAGCATGCGGGATAAATATCTAATACTTAAGTGATAAAATTTCATAAACTACTATTCTAAATTATTTACATTACCAAAAATATTTTTTAATATTTATCTCTACGTCAATGACACTACTAGTCATATTAAAATATGTAACAACTATTTGTAGAGAATAAGTAACTATCTAATAGTCGCAAGTTCTGATATCAAATATCAAAACAGTCATTAAACAATATTTTAAATAACTAGATGAGAGATTTGGTATCCAATACCTATAATTGTCGTGTTGTGAGAATCAATATTCTCTACACATAACTATACACATCTCATTCTTTAATTCTCTAATTTGCATTCAACTATTCACAACAGTTGCAAACAATTGACTAGCAAACAGTGTCAGACACGTGATCTCTAAAGGTCACTAAAGCCAAAAAAACATCATTATCATATAAACAAATACCTAATGAGATTTTTCTTAATGCCAATGAAGAATCTCGAGACATGAACCAATTCATGTCAATCTTTACACCACAAGAAATTATTCTCTCTAAAAAAATATCCTAAACTAGTCTACTCTAGAACCTATTCTAGAAATCTATAACCAAAAGTGAAGTCAGAAAATATATATCAAATATACATGCAGTGGATTAGAAGTCAAAATCTATCTATATGACAGAATAAGGAAAACAATAGCAGATAATTTTCAACATTATACACTACCTTAGTTATGGATTTTTAATCTAGTAGTGTCTCCCACTATTTTACGTAATATCGCAATCCCCAATATAAAACGGGAATTCAATAATAAAATCGAATTCCATATGAGAAGTGGACCCCATGAATATATTTCGACTCATAATTTTGACACGTTCTTGCCAACATATATTCACAGGTAGACAACTCACTGTCAATTACACTCACTATGATTCCTGATTTTAGTCCTGGCCATTTCTCGTTGTGACAGCTGTGACACGTTCACATGAGGCGTATCAAAGCTACACTTGTTAATGACAAACTCAAGCAACAAATGTAGTCCTGATAGCTTTGGCACATTTAGGATTTCCACTTTCACTCGAATTTGCCTATTATCATATAAGTTCTACCGACGCAAATGAACTACCATAAGCCATAACTGTACAGTTTTGGCACGATACAGCTACAGTATCAGGAAATCATTCACATCTGTACTGACAAGGTGGACCAAGAAACAAGTATTTCTAATACTAGTTACTATAAAGCCTTATTAATGAGGGATATTCCTAAAGTGGGGTTTACTCTACATGAAATGTAGATATTTAATCTAGATCAATTTCTCAATAATTTAATCTTACTCGGGAAACCATAACTTAACTTAACCATTAAATCTCCGTTATGTTTCCCGTTAGCGTAGAACCGAAAAGTCAAGAAACATCTAGCTTACAAGCATGTGCAAATATCAAAATTGGATTACATATCATATATCAAGCATGAAATATGTGATAGATGTAGGATCATACCTGCTCTAATACCATTTTTTAGGGGTCATATGCTGCGGAAGCGAGGTTCGGACGAAATCGTAAATTTTAAAAAAAATTAAACTTATCATATTTCACCTAAACATATTATTCGATATCAAATAATAACTTAATTAATAATTAAAATATTAGGAAAATTTTACGAAAACAGTTTTCCGCAAAATACCATAAAACACGTTTCTAGACGAACTGACCAATCGAGACCACACGGGACTGCCCAGGTCAGTCCAAATAGTATTTGGACAGTTCATGGGCTGCCTAGACAGTTACTTGGTAATGTTGTTACCCGGTAAGCTCAAAACTCACCCGGTAACGTCGTTTTTCACCGTTTTCGCTTATTTTCACTCCGAAACAATTTCCAGAAATTATCCTAACTCCCAATACATATCCAACACATCCAAATGACATATTTTTCATCAAAAAAAATTCAGAATTTTTAGATATGAAACATAATACAAAATATTCTCTAATTCATGTTTTAAATCCAATTTTCACAAGATTAATCTCATTAAGCTAACACCCATTCAAAGACATCACAAAATAAGAACTCTAGAAAATTCTAGGCATAATTAGAGTGGTCATTACACTCCAGAATGACCACTAAGTTGTCGAATAATAAATTGAACACAAATTACACTAATTTAATTCAAATTATATTTACACATGCTCAAAGCCACTCAATCCATCATCCAAATTAAAAAGCCCCAAAATTAGAGACCAAAAGAACCCTAGAACATTTCTAGATGCTCAAGAACAATAATAGAAATAATTTCTAAGTTAAGAATGTTAGAGATTACCTTGTAATATTTAGAAATTCTTCACCTTTTGTTCTTGACTCATCATTTTCTCTCAATCTCTAAAACACATTTTGATGCTCCAAAAATGGAGTTCATTTCGTCCACCCCACTTCCAAGAGAAAGAGAAACACTTTGGCTTTTTATTTTGGTAGTGACATTAGGTGGGAGGGTGTTTTGGTCATTCATAAACTAATTTTAATTAATTAAAAAATTTGGTAAATGATAATGACACATGACATTTCATATATATACTTTACATATATTACATTTATATATATTTTAAATAATTAAAATCACTTTATACATATAAGCCAAATAATAAAAGTCAAACATTACACTAATAATAACTATTATTATTTACTTTACATGTGTCAATAAATAATTTATCAATTAATGTGTATCTAATCTAATTATGTATCAAATACAAATACACATTAAAACGATCAAAAATACTCATGCATGTGCAAATTCGTTTACCGATTAAACGATTCGAATTAACTAATTTAATCCGAAAATATTATAAATAATCAGTATTACTCATAATGCGTTGCCCAAGTGCTCAACGAGTACACTTCATATTGTGGGACTCTCTAAGTTCATGTATATCCGTCACATAATCCAATTCTGTAATCATAATTCATCCACTCGTAAATTATGACGATTACAGATAATCTCTTTGAACTATGCGAGTCGAGATCATCGCATACGTCTAATCCCTCCATCACAGGCTATCAACATTATACAAGGGATATAGATGAGAACGTCAAATTCATATGTGTAGACAACAGAACCTGGGCGACGCTGTTCTAGGCTCGCGGCCTAGTTGGGAAGTACGAAATAACATGGAGTCGCCACCCGGTGTGAACCGGGACAATGAGATTTAAGCCCCCACTCACCCCTCGCAAGGGAAGACCTCAAACCGTTGGGTTCAGAATGGTCCCTTACTTATGTCACTTGTAATGAAAGGATTTATGTAATAATTTAATCAAGTCTAAGTAACACTTATTTCCAATAGTATCATGCTTCTAAATTCACATGCATACATCAACAAGTTCATCACAACATGCAACATCACATGGCAATCTCATGAACATATTTCAATCATATGATATGGAAAACTAAGAACAACCTAATCATGCTTGAATACTATCTCATGAATACATCGAATGGATATATGCAGGAATACAAATAATATGATTGGCTACATAATACAAGAGAGATCAACCAAGAGGCAATTATGCATGAATATGATAAGACAGACTCAGTTCAGTGTGTGCGCGTTCGTGTAGCGTTCGTAAATGCGTTCGAACGGTAAACAGAAGGTTCGCGTTCGTGTAGCGTTTGATAACGCGTTCGAACGGCCTGATGATACAAAATGCATGTGCATTCGAGTAGCGTTTGATAACGCGTTCGAACGATAAACAGAAGGTTCGCGTTCGAATTGTGTTCGATGACGCGTTCGAACATGAACTGGCAGATTGCATACATTCATATGGTTTTAGATATCGCATTCAAACAGGATTACAACAACGACATATCTAATCACATGGACACCTAAATCATGCATAAAGATTAACATACTAAGGGCTAAATCATGCTAAATAAATAAATAACGTGCAAACTACATCATGCTCAAATACAAGTTTGGATGAAACGAAATACATGTATCCCTCAAGTGGTACGTGGAGTTGTATCCCGAGTACAAACCGCACTACCGTCCATTCGGATTCGGCTACAGAATTTACGTCCGGGTTTCCATCCGATATACCATAAAAGAGAACACGCATTCCGTTCATCTAGAGTTCACATCATGCCTCAACAAACGACTCCCATGCGATAATAAATAAAAGACAAATGAAAGATAATAAATACAAGGTGCCCTCAGGTCTAACCTTTTATGTCGTCTCTCGGTAGTACGGTGTACGGTCGTCGGAAGGGTGGATGCTCCGCAACTCTTCCGGTTCACTGGTTCACTGCTCTCGTTCGTTGTCTTACTGTTTTGGGTCGTCGTTCTCCGTCTTTTACTGCTGTTTTGACTCCGATTCGCTGCCGCTACTACTGTTTTGCTGCTGTATTTTAGTTACTGTTTTTGGGATGTTTTGGCTACTGTTTTGGGTGTGATTTTCGGTGATGTTATGGTGTGGTTCGGGGGCTGTTTTGATGAGGTAAAGGGGCTGTTCGGGATGTATTTTGGTCAAGGCAATGGGGGTTCTTTGGTTTGTGATCTTTGGTTATTGAGAGTGAGGGAGAGTTGTGTCCATAAGCTTGGGTGTTTCTTGCGTGAATGAGCTAGGGGAAAAGGGTTGGAAATTCTTTTCTTCTTTTCTTGTAATGGGCGTGCACTAGGGAGATTGGAGACTAGAGGTGGCTAGGTTAGTGCATGTTTATATAGAAGAGAGCTAGGGCTTGTCCTTGTCTCACAAGGAAGGGATCTTGGTATTAAAGGGAGGATTTGATTTGGTGTTGGACAAGGAAAGCAAAGGATTTGATTTGGTTTAGATTATGAAGGTTGAATATTTGATTGGCTTGGTTTAGGAATACAATATTTTAAGTTAGGAATAATATATATTTGATTGGGAATATAATTGGTTGATTGATTTTAATTAGGCATGACATCTTTTTAATTTGGTATGTGATTTTTAGATTTGTTTTGATTTCACCATGTGTTAAATATGTGTTTTAAGTGGGCTTGGGCGTGTGGGCCAAGGCTTGGGCGAATCGGGCTTAATGTGAGGTTAGCAGCAAAACTAGAATTACCGACACCGTTCGAATGCCTCCTCGAACGTGGCACGAACGCCCGCAATCTGTTTGGAGTTCGAACGAATTAACGAACGCAGCACGAACGAAAACAGTGAACCTTGTTTATTCTGAATTTCCCCTTCCGACGTCCGTTTCTCGTGACTTCCGTGACTTAAAAGGTAGTGCCTCCAAATGAGACTCATCATAGGGACTAATATGCAAAAATGCAGTGCCTACAATATGGTATAATATAGCCGACTTATAAATTTACGATCTATAAATAACACTCGGAACTCGCTTCCGTAGTGTACCAAAACCACAAATTTAACGGATCCTAAACACTTACAGGATACTTATGTCTTGTACACATGACTGACAAATTCTAACTTGATAAACACCAAATATCATTAGCATAGTCCATACCCAACGAACAAACGGAGGTCTGACCTAAATAGGTCGTTGACATGACTGTCATCAAAGTGTAAAGGATAACTCATATATCCATCGTGGTATATCAAGTCTAAGGACCACTATGCTCATCGACTCGAGAAGATTCATATTGACGTTGATGTACCATCTATTATGAAATATTCGGTGAGTCGTTATGTGTTTATTGAATAAACACCTACATGTCTATACGAGTCTCTGAAGACTCATGACTCACCAAGTCTCGATATACGACATGTACTGGTCTCAGCGAATTTTAATAACCGACCCGTGTCAGTAAATCTCGACTAGGAACTTTATTTGAGAATATACTATTGGGGCAGATGTGGGACCCCTAGGGTAGGATCAGTGTCCCACACAGCGAAAATGGGTCTAACTCTTGGTAATTGAGCATAGGTCTATTTTTAAATATTTTAATGAAATACTATATTCCATTACAAATGTTTAGGGAAAAAGCTGGGATAAATTAGTGTCCGAAAAAACTTAAACGGGAGAAAACTGAAAAGAGCGTGCGTCGCCCGGGTTGAGCACACACATGGGCTCAAGCAACATGTGTTGCATGTTGCTAGCAACTGCTTATACTGAATGCACGCTACTTGCGCAAGCAAGTAGCTGCTTGCACTGCGTTGCAGCGCAACAGTGTGCTGCTGTACGCTAAAGCATAAATTTATTTTTATTTTTATTTATTTTTAAAAACATTAAACACCTTTTAAAATCACCCAAAATAATTTTAATTTCAAAACCAACATCAACAAATGTTATAAAACAAATGTATATATATATATATATATATATATTATAAAGCACAATGGTGTGGGAGGAAAGAAAAGGAAACCAATGGTTAGGATTAAGAGAGATAATGTATCCAAAGGCTGTCTTTATGTGGCTTAATTGGCGGCTCAGATCATTTCATTATAATCTAATGGCTGATAAAGAATCCTTCCATTATAGAATCTCTATAAAAATGAAAAATGAAAACTACCAAATAAATTAAAGAATAAAATCATTTATTAATGGAAAATGAAAACTACCAAATAAATTAAAGAATAAAATCATTTAATTAAAAAATAAAATCATTTCATTATAAACAAATTAAATAACAGAATCTCAATCTCTCTGTAAATTCTGTAACACCGTGCCGTTGGCACCGGGCACACACTAGTATATATATATATATATATTCTAAATATATATATATGTATTTCTTTGAATCAAAATACAAACCAAAATAGAATCTCACAATGAAATGACTCATGAACAATTCTAGGTCACCTATAGGTGGTCAAGTGATTCTAAAGTAGTAGCCATAACTCTAAGCTTTCATCTAGAGTTCCAAACTCTAATTTAATGTTCCATGTCCAACATGAACATATTTGAACCAATTACAAGCATATTGTGTTTATGCTTCCAAAGCATCTATACACAATTTATTAGCCTAATTTCAACTTCAAGCTATGTTATTATGCATCCAATACATAATTCATCACTATATGTTTCACTAATGAAAAACATAGCTTTGGAGATGATCAAACTTACCTAGCAAGCTTGATTCAAAGATTCAATATTCTTCTCCTTGTTGAAATATTTGTGGAGAACTTCCAATGCTAGCAACCTTGGTTCCAATATCCAATCTTCTTCTCCTTATTGTTGTAGATAATTCTCAAAGCTAGCAAGATTGGTTCCAAAATGCAATCTTCTTCTCCTTGTTGAAATGTTGTAGAGAATTTCCAAAGCTTCTCTAAACAGTTCTTTTACTTAGGCTAATATCTCTACTTATTGCTTATTTTTAGCTTTCTCAAGCTTGATTAAAACCTTGCTCAAACTTGTTATTTATAGCAAAACTTATGTAATTTTAAATTAATAAAAGTCTTAATCAAATATTAGGTACACTTAATCAAATTTATTCAAATATGTATAATTATGTGTAACTAATCACATTTGTCTACCACTTTAATTTAATCGAATTAAATCAAGAAAAATTTAAATGGATCAGTTTAATGTCTACCACTTTGATTTAATCCAATTAAATCAATCCAAATACACATATTATTACATATTTATAATTACCAAAATATCATAAAATGGTAGAGATATTTAAAAAATTATAACTAAGCCATTGTGTAATTTTGGATTAATTTAATCAATCCAATTGGGTCAAAGTAAATAATTAATGTTATCCAATAATATTTAATTATCTTAGTTGATAATTATAATATCAAATATTATTTATTATCAAAAATTATCGGCTACCCAAGTGCTCAACGAGTACACTTCATATTGTGGGACTCTATAAGTCCAGACACGTTCGTCATATAAGTCTATCTTATATGTACGTAATTCGGCCACCTCCGAATTCGCGAAGAAAAACGAATGACCTTTCTGAACTATACAAGTCGAGGTCATCACATATGTTTAATAATCCCTCTGTCGTAGCCTATCCGAGTTGTGCTTAGGAAACATAGATTACACCGTTATGTTTCCGAGGCACATATCTTATGTCGGCATGTCCACGATTCTTTACATCTAATCAAGAAACCATTTCTGATATATGCGATCCACCATAAGTGATCAGCTTTGGCTAAAATCTTAAGAATCGTGACTTACTCATATGGATACCTAAACCCCTTATGGTACACATACGGGCCAACGGATCCTATCTTGATACGCACTTGATTAACGAGTGCATCGGTCCACACCCAACCAACATCTAGCAGTCAGACCATGAAAGGTCTCTGGCATATATGGCATCTAAGTGTGGAGGATCACACACAAAATCAATATTATCCTATAGTCAAAGTATCACATATGCTACTCGACTCGATGAGATTCCTATTGACGGTGGTGTGTACTTCCAACTATTAGAAATCACCCATGAGTCACTTAGTATTCGCTCCAACGAATACCCATATGTCTATATGAGCTTCCAAAACTCATGGTACATCAGGTTAAACCATAGGAACTCCAATTTCCAATAACGACATGTGTTAATCTTTTGGGTTATAGGAATTCGATCGTATTTCCAAAACCAATGACTAGGAATATTTACTTTAAGAATAGTTTATAATAGTAATACTATCATAATATCAGACCACTCAGTGTCAAGTATTATTATATGATTATTCTAATGTCGATGTTATTCTTAGCATATTTATATATCAATTTAATATACATAATAACATTACCATTAATAAGGTTTGAAATGAAAATGTAGTTATTTTATTAATAAATAATAAAATATAATGTACAATATATTATTCGGATTGGCGCTCCAAGCACCAACTCCAACAGATACAACTTATAGTGTCGCTTCCCAATGTCAATTACAACATATGTTGTACCTGTGCACTACGTTGTAAATCCTCGGTCTTTGTCTAATATATACATATGACTAAACCAGATTTAGTTTTAATCTAATCAAATTAGATCGAATATATATACATAAGACATGATGTACTACCATAAATATGTAATATTATGGAAAAGAAATTGTTCGTATTCATGAGCCAAACATAAATATGATCCGAATTTACGCTTTGAGCACCAACCCTAACAGTTTCATGTATCAACGCCTCGTTAAGGTACTTTTACGGTTCCTTCTTCGTGTCTATCAAGCTATAATGTGTCTTGTTGGAGGAGATCGAAAGTTGTGGAGAGAAAGTTTTGTTATGCAGTATCCAGTTAGCAAATGGGGGAAACAGTTCAAATACACAATATGGTGTTGAGAAGCTTGTAGGCATAAATTACAAGTACTAGAGAATGTGTATGGAGGCTTATCTTCAAGGCCAAGACTTGTGGGAACTGGTTACTAGTGCTGGTGCAGAAATTCCTGTAGAAGTTCCAGAAACTGCTGAATCATGGAGGAAACGGAAGAACATGTGTGGCAAAGCTCTCTTTACTTTGAGGACATCAATTAACAAAGAGTTCATAAATCACGTTCGTGATGTAAATTTACTAAAACAAGTTAGGGAGACATTTGAGAGGCTGTTTTCCAAAAAGAATACACCAAGGTTACAATTATTGGAGAATGAATTGTCAATGTTTACACATGGAGGTATGTCTTGTTAGAATTTATTTTGTAACAGGACTTTCATCACAAGAGCTTAAAATACATATTAAAGAATTATTCAGATGATTCAGAGAGCATACCTGATTTAGAATCCATATTTGCAATGAAATATTTTGGTAGATCTATTGGTAAGTTGCGCTGAGGAGATCACCATATGCTCATCTCTTCTTGATGGTGAGAAGCGTACTCTCCCTTATTAAGCTTTCATTCTTAAGCCTTTATCCTTATGCTTTATGTTTCTCTCTTCATATCTCTCATTTCTTTCTCTCGGAAAATGAATGCCATGAAACATAATGATTTTTGAAGCATTGTTATGCTTTATATATATATATATATATATCATGCTGAGGCTTCACTATTTGTAATTGTTCACCCACATGAACAATGACATAATGCTTAAAATAATTAAAGGAAGGTTATTGAGTAAGCTATATAGGGAGTGAGAGTAGGACCTTAGCTCACTAATTTATGGAGTGTAATGAGCTCACCCATCAAAAGCCCCTAACAAATCCAAAGCCCGCTCTAATTTCCATACATAAATTAATTTAGAGTCCAACCTACTTTATTAGATCTGAAAATTAGGATTCACAGTTTCTATTACAAAACCAATTATCTTAATGCTCTTTTAAAACCTATATCACAATTAATAGAAGCCCATAATTAATATTAGAATAAAATATTCTAACATTCTCCCACTTAGCGGGCCCATGTCTAGCCAGGCTAGAGGTGGATATGAATACTTCGTAACCTTTACGGATGATGCATCACGTTATGGTTATGTGTATCTTATGAAACACAAGTCAGAAACTTTTGAGAAATTCAAAGAGTTTCGACACGAAGTAGGAAAACAGACTGACAAAAGTATTAAAACATTACGGTCGGACCGTGGTGGAGAATACTTAAGCAATGAGTTTCAAAATTACTTAAAAGAATATGGTATTCTTTCACAGTGGACTCCTCCCAGAACACCTCAATTGAACGGTGTGTCTGAACGGAGAAACCGAACCTTGTTGGATATGGTAAGGTCAATGATGAGTCACACTAAGCTACCAATTTCCTTCTGGGGATATGCATTAAACAATGCAATACTTATTTTGAATAAGGTTCTATCAAAGTCTGTTGGACAGAATCCATATGAAATATGGATAGGAAAGAAACCGAGTTTCTCATTCCTGAAGATTTGGGGATGCTGGGTATATGTTAAACGTTTGGATGGTACCAAACTAGAACCCAAATCGGATAAGTGCCTATTTGTAGGGTATCCTAAGGAAACGAAAGGATATTATATTTACAACCCACAAGAGAATAAAATATTTGTTGCTCTTCATGCAGTTTTCCTCGAAAATGAATTCATAAATGTAGTGACAAGTGGGAGGAAAGTATAACTCGATGAAAATCGGAGTGATACTGTTCCTGGCACCGACCCCCTCACGGAACACGAATAATCCATCAGGGATGAGACTGTTCCATAATATTCTAATACACAATAACCGCGTAAGTCAGAGAGAGTCAGAAAACAACCTGAGAGGTATGAGTTTGTGATCTCACCTCATGTAGACATTAATCTTATTGAGGAAGATGAATCAGCTACGTATGAGGAAGCGATACAAGGTATCGACTCCACTTTATGGAAAGAAGCCATGAAGTCCGAAATGGATTCCATGTATACCAACCAAGTTTGGTCACTGGTTGATGCACCAGAAGGCATTAAGCCTATTGGTTGTAAATGAGTCTTCAAAAGGAATACAGACATGGATGATAATATATAAACGTATAAAGCTAGGCTTGTATTCAACGATATGGTGTCAATTACGACGAGACTTTTTCACTCGTTGCCATGATTAAATCCATTCGGATAATGCTTGTTATTGCTGCATATTTCGATTATGAAATATGTCAAAACCGCTTTCCTTAACGAAAACCTTTTGGAGGATGTTTATATGCAACAACCTGACAGTTTTATCGTACCAAGACATGCAAACAAGGTTTGCAAGTTAAACCGATCCATTTATGGATTAAAACAAGCATCGAGTTCTTAGAACCAACGTTTTAATGAGATCATAAAAGAATATGATTTCATTTAAAACGAAGATGATTCTTGTGTATATAAGAAGGTTAGTGGGAGCGCACTGAAATTCATTGTCCTATATGTTGATGATGTATTGCTTCTTGGCAATGACATTCCCATGTTACAATCGATGAAAGCTTAGCTTTTATTAAAATTCTCCATGAAAGACCTGAGAGAGGCATCCTTTATTATAGGAATAAGGATCTACCGGGATAGATCTAGAAAGCTGTTTGGACTCTCCCAGAGCTCGTACATTGACAAAGTGTTGAAGAGATTCAACATGGATCAGTCCAAGAGGGGGCTGCTTCTGGTGTCACATGGCGTCTTTCTATCTAAGGATATGTGTCCTAAAACTCAAGATAAGAGAGATGCAATGAGTCGGATCATGTATGCTTCTGCAGGCGGATCGATCATGTACGCCATGATATGTACATGACCTGATGTCTCGTATGCTTTGAGCATGTGCAGTCGCTATCAGGCCGATCCAGGTAATGGTCACTGGATTGTTGTAAAGAACATCCTTAAGTATCTTAGACGAACTAAGGATGCTTTCTTAGTCTATGGGGAATGATAACTTGAGGTGACTGGGTTCGCCGATGCAAATTTCCAAACCGATTAAAGACGACTGTAAGTCGCAATCAGGGTACATATTTTGTTTGAACAACGGAGTATTGAGCTGAAAATCATCCAAGCAAGAGACTGTTGCTGATTCAACAATAGAAGCAGAATATATCGCTGCAGCTGAGGCAGCAAAAGAAGTAGTTTGGATCCATAAATTCCTAATTGGATTAGGAGTAGTTCCGTTAGCAGCTGAGCCCGTACCTTTGTATTGTGACAATAACGGGGCTATAGCACAGGCTAAGGAACCACAGTCTCATCAACGATCCAAGCATGTACTTCGACGGTTTCATCTGATTCGTGAGATCATACATCGTGGCGATGTGAAGATCGAAAAGATCGCTTCAGATGATAACATTGCAGATCCGCTGACGAAAGCTATATCTCAGCAAAAGTTTGAGCGACATGTATATAGTTCAGGTGTTAGATACTTGAGTGATTGGCTATGAGCCAAGTGGGAGATTGCTAGACAATTATGACTCATAGCATCACTATTTGTAAAGAACATTGTGTTTTTATACAAATTAACTATGTGACAAAAGGAAATTGCTATTTTATCATTATGTAATTGGATTACTTGGATATAAATTAATGATAAAAGTCCATATGATTAAATCGAATTAATAAGATATGAGACCATATTAATCCATGAACGGTTTAATCATTAAATATCCATAGTCGTAGTATTATCGAGACTGGACATCGATAATGCGGAATAGACTAGTATTACACTTGTGCGTGTTATGGAAGCTTAACAACATAGTTCTCATATATTTAGGTATTAGATACTTACGCAAGTGTAATAAGAGGTTCTGTTAGCCGTTGGACCGGGAACAGTTTCGCTCTGGATAGACCCCATCGGAATCCCATTGGTAGTATGACTATGTGTTTATGGGAATCCAAATCAGGGTAGGTGTATGTGATCTTTAACCTGAGACTTACATCGCTATTACTTGTGACAATCAATTTACTTTGATATTGGTCGTCTGGAGCTTTAACAGGTTCTGTGTACGCCTCTATTGGGTTTACTGAGAATCGTAGTGTATTGGATATGATGTCAAGATGGGAGTATCACTTCAGTCATATGGAGATGATGGTCACCCATGATACGAAACTAGTACTCTTAAATGTTGCAGCTATCAGGATAGTATGACTAGGTCATGACTATCCGATTACAGAGACTAGTTGTTCGAGATCCGATATATGCTTCGTACGGGGCAGACACAGAGCCAGCCCTAGGCCTAACATGTGACATCCGATATTGGATCGTATTACGCATTGCATTGTATTACTACACCTGATTAGGGATGGCAGTGGGTAGGGTATGGTGCGGGTTTTTCATTACCAATCCTGCACCCGTATATGTAAATAAATTACAAAACCCGCACCATACCTGTTGTGGGTTTTAATTTTCATTACCAAACCCGCACCGCATATAAAAATAAATTACCAAACCCGCATTGGTACCCAACATATTTTTTGCGGGGTTTTAAAATATTGAATTACTTTGTGTTCTTAATAATATAATTTTTTTAATTAAATAATTTATTTTTAATTGCTAGTTGTAGTTTTCACATTTATTTTTCATTTGACATATACAACATGCAATGTATGAATATACAGTACATAGATAACATAATATATGAAAGACTCAGTATCATATGTTTATTTTTTCATATAAACATAATTAAAATGAGTTCTTCCCTTCATAATTATAATGATCCAAGTTAGCCAACTCAATCGACAATAAGCTAAAAAGTAATCACCAACCTTTGGTCATATTTTTTATGCTAAGTGTAATGAAAGTGATGCTTACAAGGCTCAAGTGGTGTAAGTGTAATGAAGAAGTAGGAAAGCTACTGAAGTTGCAGCAAACACTAGCTTATTTTGCTCCTCTCCCGTTTCTGATCATGTGAACTTAATTCAAATTTTTGTATTATAATTTTATTAACAAGTGTGATTAAAAAAACAATAATAGTCATGCAAAAAATCTTCAGTTGGGCAAGTTGCGGGCTGCGGCTGAGTGGGAGTGTGGAACTGTGGATTAGTATTTTAGGTTTAGGTTTTGTTAGTTGTTTTTATATGAAGGTTTTTTTATATTGTCCTAAAAATATTAATTAATAAAAAAATAATATTACGGGTATGCGGATACCCGTATTTTTTCTTAAATACCAAGCTGCACCGTACCCGCAGCGGGTTCTGCTTTAAATTACCAAACCCGCACCGCACCCACTAATATATTTACCAAATCCTACCCATTGCGGGCGGATTTGCGGGTAAAATTGCCATCCCTACGCCTGATACAGATAATATTCCTCGGCGGATATTTCTGGAGAATTGGGTAGGCACAGTGATTTGCTAGAAGCCAACCATGTCTTGTAAATCGGTGAGAACATGGTACGGGGTACGCATGTGTTCGGATAGTCCGATGACCGTATTTACTGCCAACATATCCAGGAATCTCTTGGGTCGCTTCCCAAAGATTCACCAATGACGTTTGACTCGAATAGAATTAATTTGGGATTAATTATGAGAGAGAAAATTAATCTGGGATTAATTACGGCAAGAATTAATTTGGGATTAAATTCGTAGAGAATAGAGAACGCGATTAATTTAGAATTAATCGATAAAATAAATTTAATAGTTAAATTGGATTTTTATATTTAATTTATTTATTTGAGCTAAACTAATATATCAGATATATTAATTAAAATTGGATTTTAATTCGAACGAACGAATTAATTTAGAATTAATTCGTAAGCGACTATCGTAATAATTTTACGAGACATAATTATTTAATTAAATTGGATTTAATTATGTAGCGACGAAAAAATTCGTTTAATTCAGAATTAAATGAACCCGGGCCCAAGCTAAGTTGTGTGTTGGAGAAGCCAACTTAAATTTTGAATTTAAAAGTGGTGGGACTCACTTGACTTACATCAACTTGTCAAAAAAGTGATGGAAGTAGTTGGATTTCTTTAATGCTTCCTTTACTACACACACCAACCAATTTTTTGAAAATTGGAACAACTCGCTTTCTCTCTTCCCTCCTCCAAAAACCGTGAGCCTCTTCTCTCTTAAGGAAAAATTTTTGCTTCAAATTTTCTCAAAGCTAGCACTTGAGGGTTAACTGGGGTGTTATGGAAACTCACCTAAGGGTTCATCAACTCATCTTCAAGCTTGGAGCTTCATCCATTTGTGGAAATTTCGAATTTCTCTCTAACAATGTAAGTCTTTCCGCAACTTATCTTGTTAAATTCACACTCAAATCATGTTTAGAGATCTTGAGCATGTCTTAGAGACACTAACACCAATCTCTATATTCCCAAGAGGGGGGTGAATTGGGTTATGGCCTAAATATGCGGAAATAAAAATCTTTGCCGATTTTAACTGTTTTACTAATTAAACTGAAGATCAATTTTCTAATCAATAAGCATGTAATAAATAAAACTTGCGATATGTAAAGAGTTTAAGGGATAGAGAAAATGACACTGTGATTTATAGTGGTTCGGCCAATAGTGCCTACGTCCACTCCCTCAAGCCGCGCTTGAAGTTTTTCACTATCAATCGAGTTTTTGACGTGGCTCACCCGCAACCAAGAATTTTACACAAGGTTCACTCCAAACCCTTACACTTTGAGTTTTCTACGTAGACTCACTCACAAACTTTTACACTTTCAGTTTTCTACGTAGGCTCACTCACAAACCCTTACAATTACCAAAACGATGGGATTTCACAAACCACAAGTGTTTTGAATAAGAAATTTTTTAACAAACTTGGGCACTCACAAAGATAAACAAGATTGTGTGAGTTGCTTACCCAAGTGATTTAAGCTCACTATAAATGTAAATGAAGGTGTAGTGTGTGAGCTTGATGTGTGAGTGTATATGAATATGAAGGTTTATGAAACACTCTTGTTTTTGCTCTATTGTAAGATGTATGAAGGTTCTCTAACCTAGTAAGAAATGATTTGGGGCTCTATTTATAATAAAATGCAAGGCAGTCCCCAACTCTCATGTCTGACACCGGTATGTCGATCTCCAGACACTGGTATGCCGGTCTGACATAGTAACGACTTTCAACGGCTATATTACCGTTTGAATATATGTGTTAGGCCAGTATGGTCACTGGTATGGGGACCGATTTGGTCCTTGTCGGTTCCAGTAAGCATATTTTACTAATAGGCTCACCGGTATATGAACCGGTATGGTCCATGCCGGTTTGGCTCACCGGTATGATAATCGATTTGTTGCATGCTGGTTCCAGTGTGTATGAAATCCCCAGTATGACCGGTATGGTCGTCAGTATGGAAACCAGTTTGGTATGTGCTAGTTCCAGTGAGTGTGCAAAACAGAACATCTCACCGGTATGGGGACCGGTAAGGGACTGGTATGCCGGTCTCTGTACCAAAAATGCATATATGAAGTTTTTAAGGCATTTTGTATTTGAGCCTAATGCATCTATGTGAATGTGCATGTTTCCTATGAGCTTAGGTACTTGAATAATCAATTTACAATACATTTAGAGCCCTAAGCTAAGACTTATAAAAAAGTCTTCAATATGCGCCAGTCTTCACATTCTTCGCTCTTCACCACCGTTGTACTTCAACATCTTTTTTGTAATGTCTCGCTGTTGTGTGTCGAAGTCTTCACTCGTGTTGCATCATCAAAATCTATTACGCGATTGTGTCGCTAACAATATGTTCGTTTTGAGATGAAAAATTTGGGGGAATTTGATTGCTTTCTTGGTCTGGAAGTTGAAAAATTAGATCATGGGTATTTCATTTCTCAAAGAAGCTATGCAAATGATCTCTTACTACGTTTTGGCATGAGGGAGTCAAAGAAAAGGCAACTCTAATGGAGCCGTATCTCAAACTGATGAAAGATTAAGGGAAGTTGTTGAAAGATGCTAGAAAATTTTGACAACTTGTTGGTAGTTTAATTTATTTAACTATCACAAGGCCTGAAATTGTTTATTCTGTTGGTGTAGTTTCTCAGTTCATGTAGTGTCCAAGAAGTTCTCATTTAGATGCAACAAAAAATTTTTTGCTTTATGTAAAGGGCTCTCTTGATCATGGTTTTATGTACGAGAGGTGTGGAAATTTTTTGTTGAGTGGCTTTTATTGACGCGGATTGGGCCGAAGATGTAAATGATCGACGATCAACTTCAGGTTACTGTTTTAGCACTGGTTCAGCAGTAATCTCCTTGTTGACAGAGGAAATTCTAGTAACCCTGGAACGAAATTGCCCTAAGACGAAGGGAAGAACGAAGGGAGGAAAGACGATGGAGCGAAGAGTGACGAAGAGTCGAGAGGACCGAAGTAGCGGTTAGGACGAAAATGCATGATGCAGTTGCTTCCACAATCGCAGCAGTTGGACGGTTTTCCCTCCACAACCGAGCAGTTGAGACACGCAGCTTAACGGTTACAGGCACGATCCAGCAACTGCAGGGAGATACTGGGACCGCCCAAGCGGTTTACAAGTTTCACTATAAAAGCTCAACCCACGATCAAGCAGTTGAGACGCACAACCCAACAGTTGAAGGCACGATCCAGCAGCTGCAGGGAGATACTGGGACCGCCCAAGCAGTTTACAAGTTTCACTATAAAAGCTCACTCGGACAGAGAGAAAAGCCCGATCAAATGAAGACTCAAACGAGCATTTTTTTTATCTTTTAGTTTATATAACTTTTAGGACTGTAATTTGTGTGTTTGCGCCCCTTGGAGGCTTATTCACTTAATCAAACACCCCTTGTTGGACTTTGTCTCAGGAGGTTTGAACCTTACACGTTTCTCTTTCTTCTTCGAGCACAAAAATCGCGTAAACACTCCTAGTGTAGCAAGAAGCAATCTATGGTTGCTTTTTTAAGCATTGAAGCTGAATATGTGGCAGCAACTATGGCAGCACAATAATATATATGGTTGAAGAGATTTGTGGGAGATATGTTGTGCAAATTAAATGTCACAATGAAAGTGCCATCAAACTCGCATCAAATATACTGCATATCTTTTTTTATTTGTTTCATGAATTCCATCAGGAGTATTTCTTTGGAGTCATGATATTTTTTGATGTAAAAAATCAGCGACTGATCTAAATCTGTGTTGGGAAATTTCTGAAGACACATGGCATAAGTTCCGATGATTTATTGATATGTGCTTAAGTTGGTTCGAACACCTCGGTTACCAAAAAAGTGATTGGATCGGATGGCTCGTTAGATATTGTGATTTGATCTATAATGAGGTAATAAAATTATATTTCGATCAAAATATAATTTTCAAGTGTTTGATGAATGATAAAAAATTATGATATATAACTAATCTTAATTTCTTTTAAAAAAATACCCATCATCAAAATATTATATAAAACACATAATAATTATTTTTTCAATATAAAATAAAATTACACTAATTATATTTGATGTTGCCATTAAATAAATATAATGAAAAGAAAGTTGTTGGGCGTTTGCAACACTCAAACCTCAATACAGTCAGCAGAAATATATTATTTATTTCCAAAACAAAGTTTTTGGTCTCTGCTCTTCCAGAGCAAACCTCAGATTCAATCAAATGGCAGCCATTAGTAACAGCAGCATGTGTACTACGACTACTACTACTACTACTACAACGTCTTCTGCAGATCGCGACGTGTCCTAGTTTCTTTCCAAAACAACAGCGACAAGCAGCAGATCATGTTCTGTTCGAAAGCAAATCTTTAGTTTTGTGAAATCAAGTCTAGTGCTCATAAGGTAAGGATTCGTTGGATTTTGAAATCAAGTCTATTTTCATTATGGTATTCCAAGTTGGTTTCAATTTCACATTTTACTTTGTACTTATTTGAATCTGGGCTGATTAGTATTTTAAAAATGAATTTTTTCCAAAGCTGCAATTTCCAAAAACTTAGAAATTCCACATCTACATTACCTTTCATAATCTGATTATATTACTCCCGAGTCCGAGGGCTTCCTTTTGCAGAGCCACTTGGGTAAAATGTTTGCTTTCAATTCAATGACCATGGATAACACTCTCAATACCCCCACCATTGTATTCACAAGAACAGGATCCATGCTGTACTTTGAAGTCACAATAGGCCTTCGTTAACAATCTTTGCCTTCACAAATCAGTGAGTCCCTAGTGCAGTATCTGTGAAATACACTATTCAAATTACTTAGATTTGATTTTTTATGCACTGTGCTTGTAAGTCTGACATTCTTACACACTTCTCTGTTATAAACTTTTATCATTGAAGGTAGTCTTTTAAGGGTTAGTAGTGTTAATTTAGCGATTCTACATACCGTGTCTAGAGATATTAGGGACAAATGTTTGCTCCAAAGGGAAAGGAATTAAGAATTATCATGTTTACAAGTCCTTTCTTTTGAAAAGTTATGGTTTCATCACTGACTCGTGTTTTGTTTGGGAAAACCTGTCCACATTCTATCTTGGTTTTGGCTTATTAAGTCAATGCATCAATGGCCACCAAGTGATTGTTTTCTTAGGTTTTATTTATTTATATTTTTCTTTAACGAGTTAGAGACTCTGTTTTCCTGATTTAGCGTGACATATTGTCGTTTTTTGGAGTAATTCTTTGGTGCAACAGAGGTATGGGTGATGTGATATCACCAACAAATTAGTAAATGATATGTATGATTTAATATAAATATTTTTAGTTGTTTTTTAATATTTTAGCACGCGTGGCAATAAATTATTAAATTGTTGCACGGATGACGTGATACCTCTGTTGTATTGTAGATTTTCTTTGTTTTTTTGGCTTCAAGAGAATTTAGCAGAGACTGGCGCTTTTACGTTATCTAGGTGTCATTCCCATATATATATATATATATATATGCGGTTTTCTGATGACTCGCAGGAACATTCTCTCGAGCTATCAATCTATTAACAGTTTTGGCTAGTTCTTAATAAATTACCTTTTTAGTTTTGTAAGGTCCAAGGCTGATATGTACTTGTGAGAACACATTTTTGTTAACATTTTGGAGTACTGCTGATTACCTGATGCATTATATTTCTTTATTTGTTAACAATCTCGCAACTATATGTTTTAGAACCCCTAGATTAATTAACTGATAAAGTTTCATTTGATGTTGCTAATGCTTGCTCTAAAAGTTTCAGCTATATCTTCTGATTGACTGGGTAGTCTCAATTTAATTTCCCTACAATTCTTGAACTTGAAGTTTCTGATATACACTAGAATTCAGATGACATTTGTTAACTTGTGAAGTTCACCTTAGGGTTAAATTTAATAGATCTTTGTTATCTTTTTGAAGTTTTCAGTTAGAACTCTGCTTTCAATAGATCTCCGTGGTTTAAATTTAATGGACTTGGATTCGGTGCTAACCTGAGCCTTGTATTGAGCCTTCTATAAATTATGATTGGTAGTTATTGGATAACAATTTAAATGTAACTGAATCTTAATCCTAAAATGCTAATTAAATCACACGTAGTAGAAAATAATAAAAAACTTTACACATCTCAGCTCAACACTGGATCTAAATTCAAATCTAATGCTAGGCCCTTATGTGTAAAAAATGATCACATAAGTTTTCGTGGATAAGAAAGGAGACCTGATGAAACTAAATGAGGAGAAATGGGGTGCTTTAAAGTTTAATTAAGAGAGATACTATGAATATTACATTCACATTAGAATTGCCTAAAAAGGGCAGGTTTCTGCTTTTATAAGGAATAGAACCAACAAATGACAATTGAAAGTGAGAAGATCTGAAAGGTCATCTTACAAGAAGTTACCCATCTCTTCAGTCTTCACTCTTCTGCTAAACCTAGCTCCAAATACAACATTCACACACTAACTAGATTGCTTTTAGGAGTGGTGGATTTCAATGAAGAGGCTTCTAGATAAAAGTGCCTTCTAAGAAGCCTCGTTTCTTTGAACTGAAGCTCTCTGCAAACTGTTTGTGTTTTCCCCATCCCTCATCTTATTATTATATATATATAAAAAAAGGTATTGTAGGGCTTAAAGCATTTCAGCCTGATGTTTATGTACATCAGACCTTAAAGTTGTCTTGCTCATCAGTTTCTGCACATTTTGCTTCCAGCTCTATACATTTATACCATTTGGCACAGACAATATAGACAACCAAGTCAACAGTCGTTAAGCCGGCTAAGAGGAAGTAGAATCTATTTAGATGACCCTTGTTGAGATTTCCAGGTACCCATCCAGGCATGTGATCTTCTGTTGAGATCTTCATCACCATTGTCAGAAGCAAGCTACTTACATAGTTCCCCAGTGAGATTGATGTCATGCAGAGTGCACTTCCGAAGCTCTTTAAGCCATCTGGTGCTTGTGCATTGAAAAACTCGAGCTGAGCAACATACATGAAAACTTCAGAAGCTCCTATTAATGCATATTGAGGAACTTGCCAGAAGATGCTCAAGGAGCTCGCCCCTTTGCAGTGTCTGCAGTCCGTCTTGGCATACTTAAGTCTATAGCATTCCACAATCCCAGCTGCAAGCATTGCCATTATTGCTATAACAAGGCCAATTCCCATTCTTTGAAGCTCAGTAAGGCCTTTGGAATTCTTTTTTCCTATTCTGCTGGCAAGCGGATCGATAACTCTTCGGTAAAGGAATATGAAAGCTGCCACACTTAGAATGTCAAAGCTAGACATGCTTGCAGGTGGGATTCTGAAGTTGGAGACCATAGTCTTCATTGCAGCACCTTGCTCAACAAAAAGAGAAGCCATTTGTGTAAAGACTACAGAATAGATGATGGTGCAGAGCCAAATGGGAAGCAGTCTCAGTATGCATTTAACTTCTTCCACTTGGGTAATAGGGCAGAGATGCCAGGGATTGGACCTACCCTGCTTCTGCTCATCTAAATCTCTTGATGAGATATAAGCTGCTCTATCCAAAAACCTGATGCACAGTTCAAGTTTTATGAGGAGCCGTAAACAATATGTAGATTTTGAGTAAGGAGTAAAGAATCATATTAGAATACTTACTTGAATCCGTGGGTGTGGAGGATCTTTCTGTTCCTTTCACGGAGCTATCATTTGCATCTACATCATACAAGTCTTCGCCTTCTGGGGATAACTGAACCCTCCATTTCTTAGTTGCAGCGACAAGTACTTGACAAAACCTGGCAAGAGGGTTGCCGCTTGGCTTGAAGTGCCTGTACCTAGTGGTTCCTGCGAGAAAAACAGGCCAGTGTTGCAATGGCGGAGCCTGCAGACACCCAGAATCCGAGTGCCCACATGCCTTCATCTTCAAAGTATCCCAAAATGGTGTTGGAGAAGAGAGAACCCAGGTTCAAAGCCAAGTAAAAGTAGCTAAAGAAGGCCACCTTGGAGTGTCCTTCCTTTGGATCCTCTTCATCAAACTGATCAGCCCCAAATGTAGCTATGTTAGGCTGATACCCTCCATTTCCCAGAGCAACAAGATAGATAGAGAGATAAAACAGACAAATCTCCAACCTCGAATGTGTTCCACTTGGAGTTAGCTCATTGCCGCAACCTTTTGGTCTGATCAAGAAAAGGTACGATGATAGTGATAGCGATACCAGCCCCTGTAATTTCATTGACACGCCAGGTAAACAAATAGTTAGGTATCAAGTGCCAAGATTATATACAATTAGCATTTTAGGTTCTGCAGAATGTTAGCAAGGTTACTTACAATGACAAATATGCCCTGAAAGATGGCACAAGTTTTGAATCTTCCCCAGTAGGAGTCACTGAGGAAAGCACCGACAAGTGAAAAGATGTATACAGTCCCAGTCCATTTGCTGACATTGTTAGCAGCATCAGCATTGTTTTGTTGAAAAACCCTTGTCAAGAACAGCACCAAGTTCACCCCAACTCCAAAGAATGCTAGGGTTGCAAGACCTTGGTTCACTGGTTAATACCAAAAAAAATAATAATAACTCCAAGGGCACGAGGACAATCAATCAGAATTTTTCTTGAAATGCTAACAAGAACAAGAAATTGGAAAGATAGCTTTATATTAGCCAAGTTTAGGTTAAGGAATCATAAAATCAGCAGATTTGCAAGGCAAGAAATAACTTGCATGTGCACATTCTTCATAAAATGAGGCAATCATTGATGATCATTCACTATACATGTGTACTCAAACTATGTATTTAGACATCATAAGGTAGCAAAAATTTGAATTATCGTCATTTTTTTTTTGAATTGTAGGAAATTTCGCCGCCAAACTACCCATTCCGGGCTTAAGCGGAGCATGTAAATCCCCGGTTGTCCCAGACTTTTACAAGAAACGTACTCCCTAAATTCGAATCCAGGATCTCAATGTGAGATCTTAAGCCCTACATTACCAAGTCACGCCTTTAGGAAACACTATCATCATCTCTCTTAAACATTTTTTATTAAAAAAAAATTATAAGCCATCCAAGTGCATCAGTCAGGTGTAATAAACGACTTAAGCCATACATTTCATGTTGTTATGATCCTATTCATAAAAAGTTTTTGTTTTTTATTTTTCCACATGTTTGAACTGGACAGTCCACACATACGGCCATTTGGACTTCTAAATTTCCGTCAAAATTAAGAGATCTAAGTATAAAAAAAGTTTATAAATATTATATAATAAGTCAAAAAATTCTCTTTTTTATTATTAAAGGGTCACATATTTTAGGAACTCGTCTACCACCCCAAAACTCATTATCGCTTTGGATATTCTTGTTATGTCGTTTGGTCATATGTAATATATATCCATCCCTAAAATGAAACGTTTGAAGTCACACTGGTGGATGGTCTTTTATTAGCTGGTTAAAGCAATTGTCCTTTTCCTCTATATGTATCAATGAAGCTCAACATCAAACTGATAGCTTATCTCAAAACACTACCAAATTAATATATATATATATATATATATTATTTCTCTTCTCTCTCCTCTCAAACTAACTTTTATGTCTGGTGTTCGAGAAGTTTCAAAAAATTTATCTACAAGTAGAAACCAAAAACACACATATATTATGAGCTCGAACACATAAATATGTGTGTACAGACATGTATATTCGTTAGTGCTTTAGGACTAAGCAGTGATAAATAATAAAGTATGTGTATAATTGATAACTTGCTATCCGCTTAGTCACATGATTGAATTCTAAACGGCAAACAATTTTTTTTAAAATCATGTAGCGAAAATCTTATGCATTGAGTACCAAGGTAATATATAAATATATGTATGATATGGAGCTTACAAAGTATGATAATTCCAGCAAACCATCCTCCAGATTTGGTTCTGATTGCAGGGCGGCCATGCCAGTCAACAGATCCATCTGTAGTGCTTGCTTCTTGTTCTTCCTTGAACTTTTCATATATATATATATATACACACACACACATACTTACATGATCAGGGCAAAAAAAAATAATAATAATAAAAAAAAGAAGAAGAACAAGAGAGATGATTGTCATAATCATGATAAAAATAATAAGATTATTGCATTGCACAAATTATCACCCTCTCTTTTGCATGAAGTAGTAAAAAAATAAAGAATTGTCATATGTTTCAACAAACTCATTTTGCTACTCTTCTATTTTGCTTGTGTAAATGGGGAAAAAAAGACATAAAAAGGCATATGACTAACCTGCTTACAATCATTTTTGAGAAATTTTAGGAGCAAAATGCAAAGAAGAAGAAGAAGAAGAAGGTGGTGGTAATTAGACAAGAAGCAAAGACAGTATAAGAAGAAGTTGGTGACAACAAAAAGAAGGGGGAGAGAGTGAATATATAGAAGATGGCAGGGGGATATGGACGGTGGAGATTACATGCATGATAAAAGATGGATGGGGCCCCACCTCATGCCAAATCTTCCAAATATATTTAACATATTTATGCAATTTTTTTTATTTTATTTTATTATTTTTAGCTTTGTGAAGCTGAAATCGACTTTGGCGGTTAGGGGTATCTTCTCTCTAACATTTCAAATCCATGTTTCTCTTTCATCGACCCTTTTAGACACTACTTTAACATGATTAAGGATGGCAACCGTGAGAATATTATAAATAAATTTTTAGCGTCGAAATTCTTTTTTTTTTTTAGCGTCAAATTTGATTTTCGACGTTTAAAAATAGAACTTTAATGTCGAACAAAATTATCATATCTGAATTTAGAATCATAATTCAATATCTGATACATATCTATAATCGGAAAAAAATTTACGTTTGATATCTGTTTATGAAATTATAAAAAATTAATATATCTAATATCGATCGAAATAAAAAAAAAATTAATTTAGTTAGAAATATGTATTGTAATTAATAATAATAATAATAATAATAATAATAATAATAATAATAATAATATAATAATAATAATAATAATAATAATATAATAATAATATATGATGATGCAAGTAATTCTTGGATAAATGCTCCATTTTTCAATCATTTTAAGAAATGTATGCCCTTGATTGAGCTCATAAACAGATTTAGCAAATTCTGCATACTCTTTTTCCCAAAAGTGTAAAATAGGTTCACCAACAAAAAGGTAACCTGCTTTTTTCTTTGAAATTCAAAAGTTTTTGTAGCAGAGCTACTTGTTCCACCAACAGAATAAGTTTTTTTGTCCAGAATAGTTTGGACGAAAAGAAGTTTCTTCTGTTTGAATTTTTACACCTGAAACTGGGGTGCGGTGTTTTGAAGATTTTCGATACTTACTTTAGGCTGTAAGTTGCCTAAGATGATAAGGGATTTATTCCCTTCTCCTTTTTCAAACTTCTGAGGATGTATATCTCGGTTGAGATCTTCAAGGCTCATCTGCTTTCTTTTGTGTTTCAGATAGTTCTTGAAGCC
>SKCR01048330.1:0-51172 GCA_019454045.1 Zanthoxylum bungeanum | reverse complement strand
CGTCTTACCACGAAGTTGATTTTTGCTCTGTTCCCCACAGACGGCGCCAACTGTTGACGGGTGATTTCGTTCCAGGGGCAGTTTTGGGATAACGCTCCAGGGACAAATCCTCCTCCAACTGTGAATTTATTTGGTTATGGGGACCAAAATTAAACTTGGAAAAAGTCAAAACAACCACAATGTCGACAAAAAAGTTTTACGTGGTTCGGCGGAGCGAATCCAACCTACGTCCACGGGCACAAAGTGGGGTGTGATTTTTATTACCAAACCGAGCTCGGCCGACTTGTTTTTCAGGAGGGTCTAACGAAAACCGAACTGTTTGTTTTTCATGCTTTTACAAGTAGTTTTTCCTTTTTTACAATTTTTGCTATCCCCCATCAATAAGAATAACTTCCCTTTATATACTAAGGAAAATACAACACTATTCTCGTATCTCTATGATGTCAGCCACGTGGATCTCCGACTGATTGACGGGCTCTCTACCCCAACTTACTCACCAAAAGCAAATCTGCCATTTGACTGCCTGTCACATCATTCTGTTTTATACACTGCCACACTCAATAATAATGATGCCAGCCTGTAAAGATCTCAAGCGGTGAAACATGTCAGAGGAAAAAGTCCAAACTATCCCGATCACAAGTCAGCCTCATGTGCACGGCCAAATCACGAGATGAAAAACCCCAACTGCTTCCGACCTGACCCAGAATATCTGAGCTTATCATCCTGGTCCAGGGGAAATGAGGGTACCGAACCGAGCTACCGGGCTAAAGGATGTTGGAAAGGGTGATCGAGCACCATTCATTTTTTTTATGAATATTTATTATTTATGCAATGTAATATTTTCTTTATCATGATTATTAATTTATTTGTATGCTAATTTCTTACTTTTATTTATATATTGTAAATCTAAGTGTTAGATTACTCTAAGAGTTAGAGATTTATAGTTTCACTCGGAACCTTATATGAAATTAGTAAAGACCCGAGAGTTACAACATATGGTGATATAGTTGCAAGAGTTACAAATGGTGTTGAGAAATATCACGCATTCTCTCGAATATAAATTATTCCTGGTATATATATATTGACATGGGCGGTCATTATTTGATAAGACTAGTGCATTGTCTATATATGTAATGGACATATGGTTTTTCTCAACAGACTGTGAGCTTAGTGGAAGTTCGTATAGAAATGCAGATATTCATTAGTGGAATGAATATCGAACAAACTCATAAAGGATGACTAATAGATATTCCATAAAACTGTCAATAGTTGTCTTTTCGAGTTGAGTAGTTATTGTGAACCTTTAACTTGAGACACCACGGTGGTCTTGTGAGTGCTCCTTTGTGCCTAATACCATGGATGTCAAAGACCTTTTATGGTCTGACCTCTGGATGACTGTTAGGTATAGACCGATGCTCATGAAGATCGGTGTGTGTTAATATGAGGATTCGTCAGTCCATATGGTTGGATTATGTTTCTAGAAATTTTTCAGAGTATATTCCAGAAATCTTTTGGCCAAAAGTTCGTTGAAGAAATTGTTTATTTAACATTATAAATAATATTGAAAAGAGTTTTGCATATATTATTTATTAATGAAATATTATTGTGAAAAGTTACTTTATATTGAGTAGATAAGGCTTTGATAGTAAAACTATAACCTTACTCAATTGGAGACGGTAATGACGAAGGGATTATACATTAACGTTTTAACCTCGACTTGTATGGTTCGACGTGTCGTGTTGTTTTTAGCATGATTTGTAGGTGGGCAGGCCTTCATGAATATGTACGTGTATATGAGATATATATATATATATATATATATATATATATATATATATATATATATATATATAAGTAACAACCAAACGTGAGCCTAGAGAGTTCAATTATATTAAGTTTACTCGTTGGGCACTACGGCGACTTTTCGTCAAATGTTGACAATGTATTTTTTGGGTTTTAAGGATTAAACTGTTTGATCCGATAATTCATGAGATGATTGAATTAATTAATTTTATATCAAGAGTTTATATAAGTTTATTGTATAATAGATGTAAATTTGATTTACATTAAATTAGTAATTAATTAGTAAATTAATTTAATTGTTAAATTAATGTACAAAATTAATTACTTGGTTTATACAAATAAGCTTTTAATTTATTAAAGTAACTAATTTAATGCAATTGAATATTTTTAGTTAAAGTAACTAAATCATTTGATTGTGACTAAGTTGACTTAGTGGTGAGATTAATTTTAACCTTGGTTAAGTTACCTATTTGAATATGTGGTGTAGGGAAAAGATTCCCTTGAACCATGGTTTGTTTAAATGGCTATGGTTTGTTTTTTTTTTGTTTTTCTTTAATTAATTTTAATAAAAACAAAACGAAATCAAAAGCAAGAATAACTTTCCCTTTTTCAAAAAAGTCACTGCCGAACACACCAAAATGAAAAGAAATTAAAATTGGTGGAGAAAGAAGGAAGTTCAAAGCTTGAAGGATTTGAGAATTTTGGATGTAAAGCGTCAACAATTGGCAAGGCTTGAAATCAATTGTTGGTAAATTTAATTTGTAAATTTATTGTTGTTTTGTTGATGATTTTGTTAAGAAAAATTATTGTGGAAGTGTTGAATAATTAGAAGCATGTATGTGAGGAATTGAAACATAAAAAGTGTATGGAAATATTTTATATGGTTGATATGGTGAATTTGTATGCTTGGATTATTTTTCAAGTGTTGGAGAATAATTTAATTGCTTGGAATAATTTGTCTAAAGTTGATAAATTGTTTAAAGTGTGTAGAATTTTTAATTGAGCTTATGGTAATTTTTTAATGCATTGGAAATTTAAATTTGTGATTAAAAATTTTTAAACACAGTTTTTTGTCATTGCCGAAAAAGAATAAAAAAAAAAATTATTCGCTGGCGATTTGATCTCGGGCGGGTTCCGCTGCGCTCGGCTTATCCGTTTCTCACTCAACAAGTGGTATCAAAGCGATACATGCCTTTTATTATTCATGTTCCTCACAATTTTTCTTAATTGTATAAAATGCCCATGCATACATTAATAGTAGATTACATGTTTAGGTATTTTATTGTACATGCATACATTTAAATATTGTATGCATTTGATCTTGTTGAAATCTCTAAACTAGATCTAAGTGTCATTAATTTTATGTGAAAATATGACATGGTCCGACTTGTCTATACGGTCTTAGTTAAACCATTATGATTATTCCCAATATTGCTAAAGCTTGAGGGATTGACTGTAATGTTTTGTTCTAATCCGGTTAAACATGAGATGATTCGAATTTAAGAGAAAGTATTATCCAATATTGCTAAAGCGTGAGGTTAATATTAGTATCCTACTTTCGACGATATACAAGTTGATCTAAAAAATTGAACTATCCAATATTGCTAAAGCGTGAGGATGAGATTCGATTTAGGACCTAATGTAAGAGTTGCATGAGATGCAATTGACAATAGCTGTCTACCTTCTCGAATTTACAAAGGTCAATATTGTTAAAGCGCGAGATTTGCGTAAATGTCAAGAAGGATATACTTTGCATTGTGAGATTTAAGAGTTAAATTTATGTATTTTTATTTGTAGAGATTATAAAGAATATGTAAGACAATGCGAGGGCACTTTATAGAAAAGTAAATCCATATTTTATTTAGTGTTTTATCATGATATTTAAATATTAATTTTCCGCTTTATTTTATTTTTCCTTGTGTAGGCAGAATGTCTATTTCGAACCCGCTTTCGCGTATACTTGATACGCATAGGCTCCATGGTGCTGTTAATTATAATGTTTGGCTTATGAATCTCCGAATTCTCTGTCAAGCGGAGCAACTTGACTATGTTCTAGATCGCCCAATGCCCGCAAGGGTTTTAGATGATGCTTTAGATGAGGAAGGTGAGACATTCAAAAGATGATGATTGGAAAGTCCGGTCATACATCTTGGGATCTATGGTGCCGTAATTACAGATGAAGTATATGCCGATGCCTGATTCTGGATCCATCTTGATGCATATGAAGGAACTATTCAGTGATCGACCATAGGTAGAGATGCATATGGTGGCTGTCGAGCTTTTTCATACTTTCCTCCCGAGGGGAAAACCTGTTAGCCCACATGTGATGAAGCTAATAGATTGTATCGAAGAGCTCGAAAGTATGTATATTCCTATTGACAACCGCCTCGGGAATAGTGTGATTCTCGCATCTCTTCCTAAGTCTTTCAAGGACTTTATTGTTAACTTTAACATGCATAAGATGTTTCCCACCTATTCTGAATTGCACAATATGTGTTGACGGCTCAAGATGACATGAATAAGAATAGTTCTGCTTTCATGGTCACTGATGCTTCTTCTTCTGGACCTTCTCAGGCTTCTCAAAAGCCGGCTGGGAAGAAACAGAAAAAGAAAAAGAAAGTCAAAGGTAAAGGTCCAAAGGTTGCTTCCGCAGGGGTTTCTAAGCCAAAGGTGAAGACAGATGTTGCGAAAAGGAAATATTTCCAATGCGACAAACTTGGACACTGGAAACGCAACTGTCTGAAATATTTAGCTTCTTTAAAGAAAGCTCCCTCAGGTATTTGCTTTCCTGTTATTGACATTACACTTGCTTTTGATTCTAGTTCGACTTGGGTGTTAGACACCGCTTGTCCTCTCATATCTTTAATTCTTTGCAGGATTTGAGGGAAACTAGAAGATTGAAGCCGGGAGAGATCCAGCTGCGAGTAGGGAATGAAGATTCTCTACAAGTTGAAATAGTAGGAATTTTGTTTTTGAAACTCTCTGATGAATGTAATATTAAACTTAATAACTGTTATTTTGTGTCGACTATGATACAACAAATCATCTCACTTGCTGTACTTGACAGTGAAGGATTTCATGTAAATATTAAAGATGGTCTTTTGGATTTATATGATAATATGAATGTTTTTTCTTATTTCATGTCCCATGGTTGATGGTCATTACATTCTTACCAAAAATCGTGATGTCATTAATATAGAGAAATCTAAAAGGAAAAGATAAGGTGAAATAAATAACACAGAACTTTGGCATATGAGATTAGGTCATATAGGCATAAAACGCCTAACCAAACTAATTAATGATGGTGTGATATCGGATCTAACCATAGAACCTTTACCAGTTTGTGAATATTATATTCATGGTAAAATGACCAAATCCTTATTTAGTGGTGTTGGACACCGTGCTAATGATTTATTGGAACTTGTGCATTCCGATGTATGTGATCCTATAAATCATGCTTCCATTGGTGGGTTTCAATATTTTGTAACTTTTATCGATGATTTGTCACGATTTGGTAATGTGTTTCTTATGAAACACAAATCGAAAACTTTTGAAAAGTTCAAAGAATACCGATTTGAAGTAGAGAAACAAACTGGAAAACTCTTGAAATGCCTTCGATCAGATCGGGGCGGTGAGTACATTAGCTGTGAGTTCGTGAGTTATTTAAAAAAGAATGGGATTCTCGCTCAGTATGCTCCTCCAGGCACTCCTCAACACAAAGGTGTTTCGGAGAAGAAGAATCAAACTTTATTAGATATGGTTCGATCGATGATCAGTTTTACTTATCTACCTATATACTTGTGGGGCCATGCTCTAGACACTGCCGCTCATCTTCTGAACAAAGTTCCATCGAAAGCCATTCCGACCAATCCGTATGAGTTATGGACTGGAAGGAAACCGAGTCTTAAGTGTGTTAAGATTTGGGGTTGTCCTGCTTATGTAAGAGTTGCACAACGGGATAAACTTGCACCTATAGGGTACAAGTATCATTCATTGGATAACCTAAAAATTCCATGGGATATCAGTTCTATGATCCCGAGAACCGAAATAGTTTGTTGCTCGAAATGAAACTTTCTTAGAAACATAATTTATGTTAGAATGTGCAGATCATAGAATGATTATCTTGATAAAGTCAATCAAAATAACATTGAATCGACGATAGAACCAGAAGTTCAGGAAGATGAAATACCTTTGACACAACCCCTCGTAGGTCAGAAAGGATATCGAGACCTTCTGTCAGGTACAGGACGACATCTGACGATGCCCTCGATGTTTTCTTATTCGAAGAAAATGATCATTTAACCTACAGAGAGGCGATGTTAGACATCGATGCGGAGAAATGGCTGGAAGCTATGAAATCCGAGATTGCCTCAATGCATGATAATCAAGTCTGAGACGTGGTTCCGCTTCCTGACGGAATTATTCCTATCGGTTGTAAATGGGTTTACAAGAGGAAGCGGGGGTCCGATGGAAAGGTTGAAACCTTTAAGGCCCGACTAGTAGCAAAAGGATATACTAAAAAATCTGGTATTGATTATAAGGAAAACTTTTCTCATGTAGCCATGTTTAAGTCAATCAGGATTTTATTAGCTATTTCCGCACATTATGATTATGAAATTTGGCAGATGGATGTGAAAACGGCTCTTCTAAATGGAAATCTTGAGGAAGATATCCATATGGAACAACCCGAGGGATTCGAATTCGCCAAAGATCCTAATCTGGTATGTAAGCTTAAAAGGTCTATTTATGGACTTAAAAAAGCTTCCCGTAGTTGGAATCTTTGTTTTGACGATGTGATCAGATCGTCTGGTTTCATTAAAAATGAAGAGGAATCCTGTGTCTATAAAATGGTAAGTGGGAGCATGGTAGTCTTCTTAGTGTTTTATGTTAATGGTATACTTATAATCGGAAACGATATAGGTATGTTACAATCTGTCAAAGCCTATCTTAGTAAGAATTTCTCCATGAAAGATATGGGATAAGCCTCTTATATACTATGTATAAAGCTTTATAGAGATAGAGCGAGGTGGATGATAGGACTCTCTCAGTCCAAGTACATTGATTTGATCTTAGAAAGGTACAACTTTGTTGACTGTAAGACATCAATGTGCCTTTCAAACATGGTATTCATCCGTCTAAGAAAATGTGTCCTGAGATAGATGATGAAAGGGCTAAAATGCTTATCCAGCTTTATGCTTCCGCTGTTGGTAGCATAATGTATGTCATGTTATGTACTAGACCTGATATCAGCATGGCTGTAAGTGTTATAAGTTGTAATCAGTCTGATCCGGGTCAGGACCATTGGATGGCTGTGAAACATATCCTGAAATACCTTTAGGGTACAAAGGATAAGTTTCTCATTTATGGTGAAAATGACTTACAGTTGAGAGGTTACACGGATTCAGATTTTCAATCTGATCCATATGATATAATGTCTACATCTGGGTTCGACTGCAGATTCCACCACCGAGGCAGAATACATTGTTGCTTCAGAAGCCGCAAAGAAAGCTGTCTGAATCAAAAGGTTTGTTGCGGAGCTTGGAGTAGTCTCATCTATAGTAGAGCATATTCCATTATACTGTGACAATAATGGTGCGATAGCTCAAGCCAAAGAACCTCGCGCTCATCAGAAATCTAAGCATGTGGAAAGAAAATATCACATAATTAGAGAAATTTTGGCTAGAGGTGACATTATAGTTTGTAAAGTACAAACTGAAGAAAATGTAGCGGACCCACTGACTAAAGCCTTAACTCCCAAGTTGTTTGAGAAACACGTGGAGTCTATGGGTATTAGATACCATCGTGAATGGCACTAGTTCAAGTGGGAGTGTTGGAAATGGTGATCGAGCACCATTCAATTTTTGTATGAATATTTATTATTTATGCGATGTAATATTTTTTTATTATGATTATTTATTTATTTTTATGGTAATTTCTTACTTTTATTTATATATTGTAAATCTAAGTGTTAGATTACTTTAAGAGTTAGAGATTTCTAGTTTCACTCGGAACCTTATATGAAATTAGTAAAGACCCGAGAGTTACAACATATGGTGATATAGTTGCAAGAGTTACAAATGGTGTTGAGAAATATCACGCATTCTCTCGAATAAAAATTATTCCTGGTATATATATATTGACATGGGTCGGTCATTATATTGATAAGACTAGTGCATTGTCTATATATGTAATGGACATATGGTTTCTCTCAACAGACTGTGAGCTTATTGGAAGTTCGTATAGAAATGCAGATATTCATCAGTGGAATGAATATCGAACAAACTCATAAAAGATGACTAATAGATATTCCATAAAACTGTCAATAGTTGTCTTTTCGAGTTGAGTAGTTAATGTGATCCTTTGACTTGAGACACCACGGTGGTCTTGTGAGTGCTCCTCTGTGCCTGATACCATGCATGTCAGAGACCTTTTATGGTCTGACCTCTGGATGACTGTTAGGTATAGACCGATGCTCATGAAGATCGATGTGTGTTAATATAAGGATTCGTCAATCCATATAGTTGGATTATGTTTCCAGAAATTTTTCAGAGTATATTCCGGAAATCTTATGGCCAAAAGTTCATTGAAGAAATTATTTATTTAACATTATAAATAATATTGAAAAGAGTTTTGCATATATTATTTATTAATGAAATATTATTGTGAAAAGTTATTTTATATTAAGTAGATAAGGTTTTGATAGTAAAACTATAACCTTACTCAATAGGAGACGGTAATGACGAAGGGATTATACATTAACGTTTTAACCTCGACTTGTATGGTTCGACGTGTCGTGTTGTTTTTAGTCATGATTTGTAGGTGGGCAGGCCTTCATGAATATATGTACGTGTATATGAGATATATATGTATATATATAAGTAACAACCGAACGTGAGCCTAGAGAGTTCCATTATATTAGTTTACTCGTTGGGCACTACGGCGACTTTTCGTCAAATGTTGACAATGTATTTTTTGGGTTTTAAGGATTAAATTGTTTGATCCGATAATTCATGAGATGAATTGAATTAATTAATTTTATATCAAGAGTTGATATAAGTTTATTGTATAATAGATGTAAATTTGATTTACATTAAATTAGTAATTAATTAGTAATTAATTAATTGTTAAATTAATGTACAAAATTAATTACTTGGTTTATACAAATAAAGCTTTTAATTAATTAAAGTAACTAATTTAATGCAATTGAATATTTTTAGTTAAAGTAACTAAAATCATTTGAATAGGGAAAAGATTCCCTTGAACCATGGTTTGTTTAAATGGCTATGGTTTTTTTTTTTTTTTCTTTAATTAATTTTAATAAAACAAAATGAAATCAAAAGCAAAAAATCACTTCCCCTTTATCAAAAAAGCCACTGCCGAACCCACCAAAATGAAAAGAAATTAAAATTACTTTGCTTTTGCTTCTCTGTATACTGCCGGAGAAGAACAAAGAAGAGGATTAATTTTTGCTCTCAAAATCAAGCCAAAACTCTCAAAAAAAATTACCCAAACAAATAATCAAGTCCATGGAATTAATCCCAAAGGGTAGATGGTTAATTTGTGTTCTTGAAGCTTTATTTTTCCTAGGGTTCAAGAGTTGAATTTTGGGGAAAAATTGGTTGCCATTCTTGAGTGATCAAACCACCTTTTGATCACCAAGATTTGTTCTTGGAGTAGCTCAATTTGGTGGAGAAAGAAGGAAGTTCAAAGCTTGGAGGATTTGGGAATTTTGGAAGTAAAGCTTCAACAATTGGCAAGGCTTGAAATCAATTGTTAGTAAATTTAATTTGTAGATTTATTGTTGTTTTGTTGAGAAAAATTATTTTGGAAGTGTTGAATAATTAGAAGCATGTATGTGAGGAATTGAAGCATAAAAGTGTATGGAAAAATTATTATATGGTTGATATGGTGATTTTGTATGCTTGGATTATTTTTCAAGTGTTGGAGAATAATTTAATTGCTTGGAATAATTTGTCTAAAGTTGATAAATTGTTTAAAGTGTGTAGAATTTTTAATTGAGCTTATGGTAATTTTTTAATGCATTGGAAAATTTAAATTTGTGATTAAATTTTTTAAACACCGTTTTTTGTCATTGCCAAAAAAGAATTAAAAAAAAAAAAAATTTCGCTCGGGATTTGATCTCGGGCGGGTTCCGTTGCGCTCGGCTTATCCGTTTCTCACTCAACAAGTGGTATCAGAGCGATACATGCCTTTAATTATTCATGTTCCTTACAATTTTTCTTAATTGTATAAAATGCCCATGCATACATTTAATAATAGATTACATGTTTAGGTATTTTATTGTACATGCATACATTTAAATATTTGTATGCATTTGAGCTTGTTGAAATCCCTACACTAGATCTAAGCGTCATTAATTTTATGTGAAAATATGACATGGTCCGGCTTGTCTATACGGTCTTAGTTAAACCATTATGATTATTCCCAATATTGCTAAAGCGTGAGGGATTGATTGTAATGTTTTGTTCTAATCCGGTTAAGCATGAGATGAGTCGAATTTAAGAGAAAGTATTATCCAATATTGCTAAAGCGTGAGGTTAATATTAGTATCCTACTTTTGACGACAGACAAGTTGATCTAAAAAATGAACTATCCAATATTGCTAAAGCGTGAGGATGAGATTCGATTTAGGACCGAATATAAGAGTTGCATGAGATGCAATTGACAATAGTTGTCTACCTTCTCGAATTTACTAAGGTCAATATTGCTAAAGCGTGAGATTTGCGTAAATGTCAAGAAGGGTCTACTTTGCATTGTGAGATTTAAGAGTTAAATTTCTGTATTCTTATTTGTAGTGATTATAAAGATTATGTAAGACAATGCGAGGGCACTTTATAGAAAAGTAAATCCATATTTTATTTAGTGTTTTATCATGATATTTAAATATTCATTTTCCGCTTTATTTTATTTTTCCTTGTGTAGACAGAATGTCTGTTTCGAACCCGCTTTCGCGTATACTTGATACGCATAGGCTCCAGGGTGCTGTTAATTATAATGTTTGGCTCATAAATCTCCGAATTCTCTGTCAAGCGGAGCAACTTGAATATGTTCTAGATTGCCCAATGTCCACAAGGGTTTCAGATGATGCTTTAGATGAGGAACGTGAGACGTTCAATAGATGAAAGGATGATGATCGGAAAGTCCGGTCATACATCTTGGGATCTATAGTGCCGGAATTACAGAGGAAGTATATGCCGATGCCTGATTCCGGATCCATCTTGATGCATATGAATGAACTATTGAGTGATCGACCATAGGTAGAGATGTATATGGTGGCTGGCGAGCTTTTTCATACTTTCCTCCCGGAGGAAAAACCTGTTAGCCCACATATGATGAAGCTAATATATTGTATCGAAGAGCTCGAAAGGATGTATATTCCTATTGACAACCGCCTCGGGAATAGTGTGATTATCGCATCTCTTTCTAATTCTTTCAAGGACTTTATTGTTAACTTTAACATGCATAAGATGCTTCCCACCTATTCTGAGTTGCACAATATGTTGTTGACGGCTCAAGATGACATGAATAAGAATAGTTCTGCTTTCATGGTCACTGATGCTTCTTCTTCTAGACCTTCTCAGGCTTCTCAAAAGCCGGCTGGGAAGAAACAGAAAGAGAAAAAGAAAGTCAAAGGTAAAGGTCCAAATGTTGCTTTCGCAGGGGTTTCTAAGCCAAAGGTGAAGACAGATGTTGCGAAAGGAAAATATTTCCAATGCGACAAACTTGGACACTGGAAACGCAACTGTCTGAAATATTTAGCTTCTTTAAAGAAAGCTCCCTCAGGTATTTGCTTTCCTATTATTGACATTACACTTGCTTTTGATTCTAGTTCGACTTGGGTGTTAGACACCGCTTGTCCTTCTCATATCTTTAATTCTTTGCAGGATCTGAGGGAAACTAGAAGATTGAAGCCGGGAGAGATCCAGCTGCGAGTAGGGAATGAAGATTCTCTACAAGTTGAAGCAGTAGGAATTTTGTTTTTGAAACTCTCTGATGAATGTAATATTAAACTTAATAACTATTATTTTATGCCGACTATGATACGACATAAAGGTCCAAATGTTGCTTCCGCAGGGGTTTCTAAGCCAAAGGTGAAGACAGATGTTGCGAAAGGAAAATTTTCCAATGCGACAAACTTGGACACTGGAAACGCAACTGTCTGAAATATTTAGCTTCTTTAAAGAAAGCTCCCTCAGGTATTTGCTTTCCTATTATTGACATTACACTTGCTTTTGATTCTAGTTCGACTTGGGTGTTAGACACCGCTTGTCCTTCTCATATCTTTAATTCTTTGCAGGATTTGAGGGAAACTAGAAGATTGAAGCCGGGAGAGATCCAGCTGCGAGTAGGGAATGAAGATTCTCTACAAGTTGAAGCAGTAGGAATTTTGTTTTTGAAACTCTCTGATGAATGTAATATTAAACTTAATAACTATTATTTTATGCCGACTATGATACGACAAATCATCTCACTTCATGTTCTTGACAGTGAAGGATTTCATGTAAATATCAAAGATGGTCTTTTGGATTTATATGATAATATGAATGTTTTGCTTGTTTCATGTCCCATGGTTGATGGTCATTACATTCTTACCAAAAATCATGATGTCTTTAATATAGAGAAATCTAAAAGGAAAAGATAAGGTGAAATAAATAACACAGAACTTTGGCATATGAGATTAGGTCATATAGGCATAAAACGCCTAACCAAACTAGTTAAGGATGGTGTGATATCAGATCTAACCATAGAACCTTTACCAGTTTGTGAATATTATATTCAAGGTAAAATGACCAAATCCTCATTTAGTGGTGTTGGACACCGTGCTAATGATTTATTGGAACTTGTGCATTCCGATGTATGTAGTCCTATAAATCATGCTGCCATGGGTGGGTTTCAATACTTTATAAGTTTTATCGATGATTTGTCACGATTTGGTAATGTGTTTCTTATGAAACACAAATCGGAAACTTTTGAAAAGTTCAAAGAATACCGATTTGAAGTAGAGAAACAAACTGGAAAACTCTTGAAATTCCTTCGATCAGATCGGGGCGGTGAGTACATGAGCAGTGAGTTCGTGAGTTATTTAAACGAGAATGGGATTCTCGCTCAGTATGCTCCTACAAGCACTCCTCAACACAATGGTGTTTCAGAGAAGAGGAATCGAACTTTATTAGATATGGTTCGATCGATGAAGAGTTTTACTGATCTACCTATATACTTGTGGGGCCATGCTCTAGACACTGTCGTTCATCTTCTGAAAAAAGTTCCATCGAAAGCCATTCCGACCACTCCGTATGAGTTATGGACTGGAAGGAAACCGAGTCTTAAGTATGTTAAGATTTGGGGTTGTCATGCTTATGTAAAAGTTGCATAGCGGGATAAACTTGCACCTAGAGGGTACAAGTATCGATTCATTGGATATCGTAAAAATTCCATGGGATATCGGTTCTATGATCCCGAGAACCGAAATGTGTTTGTTGCTCGAAATGCAACTTTCTTAGAAACATAATTTGTGTTAGAAAGTGCAGATCATAGAATGATTGATCTTGATGAAGTCAATCAAAATAACATTGAATCGACGATAGAACCAGAAGTTCAGGAAGATGAAATACCTTTGACACAACCACCTCGTAGGTCAGAAAGGATATCGAGACATTCTGTCAGGTACAAGACGACATCTGACGATGCCCTCGATGTTTTCTTAATCGAAGAAAATGATCATTTAACCTACAGAGAGGCGATGTTAGACATCGATGCGGAGAAATGGCTGGAAGCTATGAAATCCGAGATTGCCTCAATGCATGATAATCAAGTTTGGGACGTGGTTCCGCTTCCCGACGGAATTATTCCTATCGGTTGTAAATGGGTTTACAAGAGGAAGCGGGGGTCCGATGGAAAGGTTGAAACCTTTAAGTCCCGACTAGTAGCAAAAGGATATACTAAAAAATCTGGTATTGATTATGAGGAAACCTTTTCTCCTGTAGCCATGCTTAAGTCAATCAGGATTTTATTAGCTATTGCCGCACATTATGATTATGAAATTTGGCAGATGGATGTGAAAACGACTCTTCTAAATGGAAATGTTGAGGAAGATATCCATATGGAACAACCCGAGGGATTCGCATTCGCCAAAGATCCTAATCTGGTATGTAAGCTTAAAAGGTCTATTTATGGACTTAAAAAAGCTTTCCGTAGTTGGAATCTTCGTTTTGACGATGTGATCAGATCGTCTGGTTTCATTAAAAATGAGAGGAATCCTGTGTCTATAAAATGGTAAGTGGGAGCATGGTAGTCTTCTTAGTGCTTTATGTTGATGATATACTTATTATCGGAAACGATATAGGTATGTTACAATCTGTCAAAGCCTATCTTAGTAAGAATTTCTCCATGAAAGATATGGGAGAGGCCTCCTATATACTAGGTATAAAGCTTTATAGAGATAGAGCGAGGAGGATGATAGGACTCTCTCAGTCCAAGTACATTGATTTGATATTAGAAAGGTACAACTTTGCTAACTGTAAGACAATCAATATGCCTTTCAAACATGGTATTCATCCGTCTAAGAAAATGTGTCCTGAGACAGATGATGAAAGGGCTAAAATGCTTAGCCAGCCTTATGCTTCCGCTATTGATGAGCGGAAAATATATCAATATTTACCGCCAATTTTACTTAATATTTTGTTTAGTTTCTCGGGTTTGATGAACGTTTTGATGTGTTTTAGTTTATTTTGCAGATAAAATAATATTGGGAAACAATGAAATCATTTAGGATGAAATTTGGGTCAAATAAGGGCAAAAATTGGACTTGACATATTAATTTTGGAGATTGGAAACTTGAAAGGGCGTTTTAACGAAGTGCAGTTTTGGAATTTCCAGTTTTGCGCATCTGTCGTATTTTTACTCTAATATCGGATTGAGCTTATTCAAGTTCCAGATTAAAGAAGACTCAAAGATCTACAACGTTGAAAGACAAAATAATTTGGAATTCTGAAGATTTCATGCCCGAAATTGATGAACCATCCAGAAGTGTGTTGTGTGTAATTATTAAAGTCATTTTCAATCATTTTCAAAGAAAAAAATAAATTAATAAATAAATAAATAATAAAAATTATCAAATCACCACCAAACATGATAAGTAATTAGTGGAGCAATTAATAATGGAGTTGGTGGAGCAATTAGTGGAGCAATTAGTGGAGCAATTAATAATGGATTTGGTGGATGATTTGATGGAGGTAAAATTTTGCCTATAAATACCAAGCCATTTCATTTGTAAATTGATACTTTCTCCTAAGGAATTCCTTAAGAATACTAAGAATATTGTATCTTGTTTGTTTATTTACAGCTTTCAGTAATTAATTTCCGCTTTCGCACTTTCTTTTCTTTACTTTTCAGTTTTTACTTTCCGCAATTCACTTTTACGCACAATACTTTTCTTTCTTTAATTTTCAGTTTTTACTTTTCAGTAATGAGGAGGTAACTTCCATTTGCTGGGGTAAAAGGTAAAACTTTTATTACTAATATTTAGATTAATCTCCCTTAATTATAATATATAAACTAGTTAAAACCTGATTTAACGAGGATACCGCCATATTGGTCGGTTGGTAATTATTTATTAATTTGACTTAATCTGGATACCGCCTATATGGCTGGTTGGTAATTATCATGCAAAGGTAATATATTATATTAAGGGAGATATCTAAAATAGAAGTAATAAAAGTGGATCATTTTACCTCAGCATTTTCTTTTATTGTACTTTTACTTTATTTACTTTTCAGCAATTTACTTTCAGCATTTACTTTTCAGCATTTACTTTCAGCAATTTACTTTCAGCATTTACTTTTCAGTAATTTACTTTCAGCATTTACTTTTCAGCATTTAATTTTCAGTATTTAATTTCAGCATTTACTTTCCGTCATTTACTTTTCAGCAATTTACTTTTCAGCATTTTACTTTATGTCTTTTATTTTATTTAAGTTTTTATTAGCCCTAGTTATGTGTCGTAACTAAGTTAGTTATTTGAGGTTGTGATGAATTCTAATATCACAGGTTTATAATGGATTATTTTATAGTTTGGGTAATTTAAAGGTTTACTTATTAAGTCTTAAGCTTAATGCTTCTTGTTGTCTGATCACCAATAAGATTGATGTGGTAAATCTAAAATAAACTTGACAAAGGATATTTAGTTTTCAGCCTTACACTTAATAGCCCACGATCTTCCTTGAGGATAGATAACCCTTTAATAGATTTCCTTACAGGATAGACATATACCTGTCGAGCACGGGTAGCCATAATTGGAACTTAAACTTAATGAATCCAGATAATTTGGTTGACATAGACATATGGTTCAATTGGGTTAAATTGGGTATTTGCGTCTGACCATCGACATAGGCTTTTGCATAATTTAGTGTTCCAGGTTAGTAAACCGATTTATTACACAAACATGAAATAACCGCTTCATCTTTTAAAAGATATTAGAAATATTCACAACCCTTGATAATTTTTAATATTGAATTTTCTAAAACCTACTTTTGTGCAATTTTATTTACTTGTTTTTAAATTTAGAATCATCACCATTTCAAATAAATCAATCAACCTGTTAGATACTAGTAATCATTTGACCTCATAAAATTAATAGATTAGGTATTAAGTCCTCGTGGGATCGATACTTTTTATACAACGATACGTACGCTTACGTTATACATGTGTGTTTACGCCGGTCAGCTGTTGGTAGCATAATGTATGTCATGTTATGTACTAGACCTGATATCAGCATGGCTGTAAGTGTTACAAGTCGTTATCAGTCTGATCCGGGTCAGGACCATTGGATGGCTGTGAAACATATCCTGAAATACCTTAAGGGTACAAAGGATAAGTTTCTCATTTATGGAGAAAATGACTTACAGTTGAGAGGTTACGCGGATTCAGATTTTCAATCTGATCCAGATGATAGAAAGTCTACATCTGGGTTTGTGTTTTCTCTCAATAGCGGTGCCATTAGTTGGAAGAGCACCAAACAGGGTTCGACTTCTGATTCCACCACTGAGGCAGAATACATTGTTGCTTCAGAAGCCGCAAAGGAAGCTGTCTGGATCAAAAGGTTTGTTGCGGAGCTTGGAGTAGTCTCATCTATAGTAGATCTTATTCCATTATACTGTGACAACAATGGTGCGATAACTCAAGCCAAGGAACCTTGCGCTCATCAGAAATCTAAGCATGTGGAACGAAAGTATCACATAATTAGAGAAATTTTGGCTATAGGTGACATTATAGTTTGTAAAGTACGAACTGAAGAAAATATAGCGGACCCACTGACTAAAGCCTTAACTCCCAAGTTGTTTGAGAAACACGTGGATTCTATTGGTATTAGATACCACGTGAATGACACTAGATCAAGTGGGAGTGTTGGAAATGGTGATCGAGCACCATTCAATTTTTGTATGAATATTTATTATTTATGCGATGTAATATTTTCCTTATCATGATTATTTATTTATTTGTATGGTAGTTTCTTACTTTTATTTATATATTGTAAATTTAAGTGTTAGATTACTCTAAGAGTTAGAGATTTCTAGTTTCACTCGGAACCTTATATGAAATTAGTAAAGACCCGAGAGTTACAACATATGGTGATATAGTTGCAAGAGTTGCAAATGGTGTTGAGAAATATCACGTATTCTCTCGAATATAAATTATTCCTGGTCTAGATATATTGACATGTGTCAGTCATTATATTGATAAGACTAGTGCATTGTCAATATATGTAATGGACATATGGTTTTTCTCAACATACTGTGAGCTTAGTGGAAGTTCGTATAGAAATGCATATATTCATTAGTGGAATGAATATCGAACAAAATCATAAAAGATGACTAATAGATATTCCATAAAACTGTCAATAGTTGTCTTTTCGAGTTGAGTAGTTATTGTGATCATTTGACTTGAGACACCACGGTGGTCTTGTGAGTGATCCTCTGTGCCTGATACCATGCATGTCAGAGACCTTTTATAGTCTGACCTCTAAATGACTGTTAGGTATAGACCGATGCTAATGAAGATCGGTGTGTGTTAATATGAGGATTCGTCAGTCCATATGGTTGGATTATGTTTCCAGAAAATTTTCAGAGTATATTCCGGAAATCTTTTAGCCAAAAGTTCGTTGAAGAAATTGTTTCTTTAATATTATAAATAATATTGAAAAGAGTTTTGCATATATTATTTATTAATGAAATATTATTGTGAAAAGTTATTTTATATTGAGTAGATAAGGCTTTGATAGTAAAACTATAACCTTACTCAATTGGAGACGGTAATGACGAAGGAATTATACATTAACGTTTTAACCTCGACTTGTATGGTTCGACGTGTCGTGTTGTTTTTAGTCATGATTTGTAGGTGGGCAGGCCTTCATGAATATATGTACGTGTACATGAGATATATATGTAAATATATAAGTAACAACCGAACGTGAGCCTAGAGAGTTCCATTATATTAAGTTTACTCGTTGGGCACTAGGGCGACTTTTCGTCAAATATTGACAATGTATTTTTTTGGTTTTAAGGATTAAATTGTTTGATCCGATAATTCATGAGATGAATTGAATTAATTAATTTTATATCAAGAGTTGATATAAGTTTATTGTATAATATATGTAAATTTGATTTACATTAAATTATTAATTAAGTAGTAAATTAATTAATTGTTAATTAATGTACAAAATTAATTACTTGGTTTATACAAATAAAGCTTTTAATTAATTAAAGTAATTAAGTTAATGCAATTGAATATTTTTAGTTAAAGTAACTAAAATCATTTGATTGTGACTAAGTTGACTTAGTGGTGAGATTAATTTTTAACCTTATTTAAGTTACCTATTTGAATATGTGATGTAGGGAAAAGATTCCCTTGAACCATGGTTTGTTTAAATGGCTATGATTTGTTTTTTTGTTTTTCTTTAATTAATTTTAATAAAAACAAAATGAAATCAAAAGCAAAAAATCACTTTCCCTTTTTCAAAAAAGCCACTGCCGAACTCACCAAAATGAAAAGAAATTAAAATTGCTTTGCTTTTGCTTCTCTGCATACTGCCGAACAAGAACAAAGAAGAGGATTAATTTTTGCTCTCAAAATCAAGCCAAAACTCTGACAAAAAATTATCCAAACAAATAATCAAGTCCATGGAATTAATCCCAAAGGGTTGAGGGTTCTTGAAGCTTTATTTTTCCTAGGGTTCAAAAGTTGAATTTTAGGGAAAAGTTGGTTGTCATTCTTGAGTGATCAAACCACCTTGGTCACCAAGATTTATTCTTGGAGGAGCTCAATTTGGTGGAGAAAGAAGGAAATTCAAAGCTTGGAGGATTTGAGAATTTTGGATGTAAAGTTTCAACAATTGGCAAGGCTTGAAATCAATTGTTGGTAAATTTAATTTGTAATTTATTGTTGTTTTGTTGATGATTTTGTTGAGAAAAATTATTGTGGAAGTGTTGAATAATTAGAAGCATGTATGTGAGGAATTGAAGCATAAAAGTGTATGGAAAAATTATTATATAGTTGATATGGTGATTTTGTATGCTTGAATTATTTTTCAAGTGTTGGAGAATAATTTAATTGCTTGGAATAATTTGTCTAAAGTTGATAAATTGTTTAAAGTGTGTAGAATTTTTAATTGAGCTTATGGTAATTTTTTAATGCATTGGAAAATTTAAATTTGTGATTAAAAATTTTTAAACACATTTTTTTGTCTTGCCGAAAAAGAATAAAAAAAAAATATTATCGCTCGGGATTTGATCTCGGGCGGGTTCCGCTGCGCTCGGCTTATTCGTTCCTCACTCAACAAAGGGGTCAGTCTCGGCTATGATGTTGTCGACCTCTGGAACTGCACCGGATGTGCCCTATGGTTGGTCAAATCTGGGAGACGGAGCCCGAACACCATACCTGGCCAAGGAGTAACCCATACCCTCAGAACATTTGTTATTCAAAAATGAAAAATCCCAACTCTGCCCTTACCGCACTGTTATAATACTTTGTCACAAAAACAACATCACCAGTATCTTTAATTAGAAAAATATGAAAACTATGGATACAGATGTTAGAAACCAGTATAGATAAAATAATGACCATTCATCTCACAGAGACAAAACACAGCAACAAAACGACACAGATCAATTCAAAAGGCTCATATTTCCCCATTTTGAATTCTCTCTACATCTACATTCTACAGCAGCAGCTGCTCCAAATCACCCTTCTTTCTTTGTTTCGATTTCATCATTTTAATTCAATTTACATTAACGATTATCTATTGACTTTTTATTTAGAAAATCAAATGTCTGAATTATTCTTCGCAGTGGCCTTCTCGGCTGTGCCTTTGACTCTATACGTACCGCCGATGAGAAGCCTCAACCTCTTCGTCGAGACCATCGAAAAGTTACTCCGTCACACCACCGTTTACACTCTCAGTGCTTACCCCCATCTTCGCCTCGCCTTCTCCCGTCTGTTTAACTCCGTTTTCCGTCTGTCAAGGTAGGCCCCACCAACCCCTTCAACGTTTCTTTTTCTTTGCTTTTTTTTTTTTTTATTAAATTTGACGATTGTAAGAGTTAATTTGTAATGATGTAACAAGAAAGAATTATTGTTGTGTCTGCTGAAAATTATAATAATTACATACCTTTTATATGATTGTTTGCGAGTTCATGATTAATTTTTCCCATTTTGATGTCGTCTCTTATTTAGGGTTTACTCAACAGTATTGGAGTTGAAGTTAATAAAAAAGCCACTGTGCTTCTAGCCGTATGTCGAGGGTAGAGTTTTCGTCACATGGGCTCATTCTTTTCCAAATAGAAATTGTTGAAGTAGAGTTTTTATCGGTAGGTCTTTCAAAAATAGAGATTTTGATTAAAAAAAAAAATTAAGTTTTTAATTATAAGTGAGAGTTATTCTTAAAAATTACAAAATTATTTATTAGATAAATTTTCAAAAATTTATTATGCAAAGAACCATTGTAATTTGGTAGCAATGGATTATGATTTGATTATTAGGTCCTGACCTCAAGTCCAGTACATTTCTTATAAAATCTGAAATAATCAAATATTTTATCTTCTTTATTTAAACTTGGATCGAATGATTTTACCATGAGATTTCCAACATTAAATAAAAACACAATTTTCTTTTGGTAACTAATGAAACATGTTTTAGTTGGATGGTTTCAAGAACCTAGAGTAGAATGTTGTGTTGATTTACATTTATGTGAGGGAATGCATCCACATTTTGTTTATTAATTTAATCACTATGTATGAAATATGACAATGTACAATATTATTAAACAATAAATGCATTGTTACGCGTACACACCAGGTGAATTGGAGAGTACTTATTGTTATTATTATCGGAAAGTATTTTGTCATTATTTTATATCCTATTTCTAAAAATTACTTTCATTAGCATGAAAATAACCAAAAAAAAAGGTGGGGCTTTTCTAGCTTATCCAAAAAAAGAAGAATGGGTATTTGTTTGAATCGGTTTCCAAATGGCTATTTTATATATTTTGTGTATTCATGGAACCTTGGATTATTTTTCTTCAAAATAAGTCATTTATGCAATCAAAATAGTGGATGAATTTACATCAAAAAATACTACTTAAATTTTTTATATCAATCATTGAATTGTATGAGATTTAGATTAATCGCCAAATTTTAAAATCAAACTTGTATGTTATAATATCATCCACATGTATATTGGTGTTCAGACATAGCTATTGTTGTGCACTCGTCAGTTGTCGCCATAGAAAATATATATAGAATTTGACGGGAAAAAAGTTATTTGATCTAACATACTAAAGATGTCATTACTTGGGCTTATATTTTTCTAGTAAATGTAAATGTAAAAAGTATCAAGGTTTTTGTGATATAGAAAATTAATAATTTCCTTTCTTAGAGTAACACATCATGTGTCAACTCAATTTAGTGAATTGGAAGTTTCAATATTTTACAACTCAGATCAGTCCATCGATTCGGGATTACTAGAGGGTCAATGGTCAGAGATCAGACCGAAGTTAAACTGGGATCGACCCGTGATCACTAGTTAATTATATATTTTTTTTTTTTAAAAAATTTATATAAAAAAACCTAAATAAATAATAAAAAAAATATAAAAAAAAAACAACCCAAAAATATGTTGAACCCGGACCTGGTCACCGGTTTTACAGTTGAATCGGTCAGTTCGATGGGTTTTTGGCCGGTTCAATTGCTAGCCGACTTTTAAGGGTCACCCAGATCAGACCTTGTACCAGGTTCCGGTTCAACCTGTTGGGGCGGTTATAGAACCCCTAAGGTCGGATCGGTACCCCGAGCAGCAGAAATAAGTCTAACCCGTGGCAATTGAGCATGAATGTATTTTAAAATATTTTAATGGAATATTATATTCCATTAGTAGTATTTATGAAATAACCAGGGACGAATTGGAGTCCAGAAATACCAAACGAGAGAAAAAATTGGATTCTGCACGCGTAGTGCATTCTTGTGCGTGCGCTGCATGCATGAAACGCTGGCTGATGTAGTGCTTGTTGCATGCAGCACTGCAACGCAACATGCGTAATTTTGTTATTATTATTATTTTTTAAAATTTTCTTTAAGCACTTTCAATCACCTAAAAATAATTTTAACATCAAAACCAACATTAACACATTTTATACAACAAACATATATATAATCAAGATACATATATGCATTTCTTTGAATAAAAACACAAACCAAATTGGAATCTCATAATAAAGTGACTCATGAACAAATCTAGGTCACTCAAAGATGGTCAAGTGATTTTAGAATGATAGTCCTAGTTCCAAGCTTTCATCTAAAGTTCCAAACTCTAATTTTATGTTTTATGTCCAACATGAATATTTTGACCCAATTACAACCATATTGTGTTTATGTTTCCAAAGCATCCATACACAATTTATTAGTCTAATTTCAACTACAAGTTATGTTATTATGTATCTAATACATAATACATAACTATATGCTTCAATAATGATAACAACTCACTAATGAAAACATAACTTTAGAGAACATCAAACTTACCTAACAAGTATGATTCGCAAATCTAACCTTCTTCTCCTTATTGAAATGTTATAAAGAACTTCTAAAGCTTCTCTCACAAAAATTTTACTTAGGCTAATATTTATTTCTTTTGCTAAATGCTTGTTTTAGCTTGCATGCTTTAAAAACTTGATCAAGCTTGTCTTTTATAGTGAAACCTATGCAATTTTTAATTAATAAAAGTTCTAATAAATTTTTATATGAGCTTAATCCAATTTATCTAAATATATATAATTCGGTGTGACTGATCACCTTTGTCTACCACTTTATTTTAATCAAATTAAATCTAGACAAAGTTTAACCAATTGATTAGTTCTTTGTCTACCACTTTGATTTAATCCAATTAAATCAAACCAAATACACATATTATTACATATTTTGTAATTACCAAAATATCCTCCAATGGTAGAGATATTTATGAAATTACAACAAAGCTCTTGTGTGACTTTGGATTAATCCAATTAATCCAATTGGGTCAAAGTAAATAATTAATATTATCCAATAACACTTAATTATTTTAATTGATAATTATAATATCAAATATTATTGGCTACCCAAGTACTCAAGAAGTGTACTTCATATTGTGAGACTCTCAAAGTTTAGACACGTTCGTCATATAAGCCAAGCTTATAAGTACGCAATCCGGCCACCTCCGAATTCACGAAGAACACGAACGATCTTTCTGAACTATACAAGTCGAGGTCATCACATATATTTAACAACCATTCCGTTGTAGGTAACTTGCGTTGTGTTTCGGAAACATAGATTACACCGTCAATTTTCCGAGACGCACAACTCATATTGTCGACATGTCCATGATTCCTTACAACTAATCAGAACACCATTTCTGACATATGTGATCAACCATAGGTGATCGACTTTGGCCAAACTCTTAAGAATCGTGACTTATTCATATGGATACCTAAACCCCTTATGGTACACATACGGCCCGACGGATCCTATCTTGATACGCAATTGATTAACAAGTGCATCAGTCCACACCCAACGAACATCTAGCGGTTAGACCATCAAAGGTCTCTGACATATATGACATCAAAATGTGTAGGATCACACACAAAATCAATGCTATCATATAATCAAAGGATCACATATATTACTCGACTTGAGAAGATTCCTGTTGAAGGTGGTGTGTACTTTCAACTATTAGGAATCACATGTGAGTTATTCAGTATCTGCTCCAACGAATACCCACATGTCTATATGCTGTGCAATTTTCGTACTGCAAGTATACGGTGTCAAGTTTTTGTAAAAAATTAATATATAGAGTGTCGAACCCACAAGGATTAGATCGAATTCACACTAAGTACTATAATTAATAAACCTAACTTTATTTAAAAGGTAATTTGAAGTAAACTAAAGTGAAATTAAAAACTAAATAAGTGAGAAATCAAAACATTTAATTCAGGAAGATCAGGATGAGATGAATTCTAGAGTCTGATTTCACCTAACTATCATCTATGTATTTGTCATGCTAATTAATCATTACTCAATTTCTTGGTTTATAAGTCAAGAATCCTAAATTATTTTAACTCATTCTCCCAAGTGTCGAGTGAAAATATTATTAATTACTGATTTCGATATCCCTATAAAAATCAAATAATCAACAACTTATTACGCTCTATAATTCTTATTAATGACTTCAAAAGAACTATAGGTCCTCCCGAACTCTATAAATTTACTAGGTTATAATTTCTAGATCCTATTCAAAATCTCATCTCCCGAGTGATAGATTCCAAACATACAATCATCTAATTTGTGGTCAACAAATCAGAAGTATTAAACAGAAGAAAATATAAATAAACTGAACTAAAACTTCATACAATCGATTGGCAATCAAACACATAGGTTCAAGCATAAGCTACATCATCCTCTAGAATAATAAGATTAATTCATGACCAAATAGAAAAACAATAAAAATAGGGTCAAGAACATATTAGACATCACTAGAGTTTGAAGAAAGAAACTAGAAGATAAAACCTAATCGAATCCCTTCGTTTTCGGACGTCGTCGCCTTCGTCTCCTCTTGTCGCTCTCTAATCCTCTCATTGGATCTCTCTAAATTATGTGTTTATAGCTCTCTAGTTATGTATTTATAGGAAGTGCGGAGTCATTATGCTTGTAGAAAACAAAATTCTTATTGTTCTGAAAATATTTCGGGGTGTCGCGACGCCACCTCCTCCGCCAGGATGAGTGATTTTTGCATTTTTCCTTCCATACGTGCTTTCTTTGTATCATTGAGCTCCCGAAACACGTACTTTAGCCTGAAGATCCATGCTATAATGCTTCATATCAATAAAACATTAAAGAAACTACAAAACACATAAAATGACACGAATTCTAAAAAAATAATAAGCTAAGAATGTATGAATAAGTGGGTATAAAACACATTTATCAAACACCCCCAAACTTAAGATTTTGCTAGTCCCGAGTAAAAATTAAATAAAAACTAAATAAAAATAAACAAACAAAAGTAACTAAATTAACTATGGCACTTTCTTAGGGATTACGATTGCATTTAACGTATGCAACAAGCATTTAATCCCATATGGTGGCCCTAGTGGATGAATTATAGTCTTGTGAGGGCTTATAGCAAGGACAGCCACAAACGTCATTTACATACATACAATCATGTAAAATATGAAAAATAAATAAACCAGTCTTGGTAGTTACAGAAAATATTATCCTCAAAGAATGTCTGCCAATTAAATTTGAGAATTTTCTAAATACTCAACGTAATTTAAATCCAAGTTCTTGAATAAATTATCTAAGCCAAACTCACAATATGTGTGTGTGTGAAGGTCTGATCAAAGCTCGATTCCTAAGTAAATCAACTCAGTGATTTCGTCTCAAAACATGGGATCCGATGGGTCAAACCAACATAGATATCTCAAAAATGCTCTGTATTTGCTCATAAAGCTCGATATGGTATGTCTTCTTTTTTCATAATATTTTGACTCACCTATCATTTAAGGTAGCATTTCTCCTCATGGTGGTCCCAATACTCGCCCATTGGTAGCTTCACGCTTATCGGTTATAGGTGATTTATCTTTTTTTTTTTCACTTAATACTTTTTTCTTTTCTACTTTTGTCATTCTTTTTCAAAAGATCTCTTTCTTGTTCCTTTCTTTAGTCATACCAAACATCATAAATAATTACAAACATAGACAAATATCTAAGCAAACGGTCATTTATCTTCAAACAATTTCTTCAACTAGTCACATTGACAACTACCTAGACTCTTACTGCTAGAAATATACTTTTAGGCGCTTACGAGTCTAACTTAGATCACCTACTCAAGGCATCAGATAAAAATCACTTGGGTAATTATCGTTTCTATGATTTCATCATAGAGAAAACAAAACTCATCATCAGACTTATGCTTTACTACCTAGCACAAAAAAATTTATTTTATTTTATTTTATAAAAAACAGTAACTATTAAAAAATAGTATGAACTATCACCAACATGCACACACCCCAAACTTAAAACTTACATTGTCCTTAATGTAAGATAAACATAAAGAAACAAATAGTGAGGAACAACACTACCGTACATGGAGTTGATCAGGCTCATGCTGGTCGGAATTTAGTTGCGCGGGCCATGTGGATTGCGTTAGTACCTGCATAAATACACATGCAAACTAATAAAAACGCAAACATCACACAATAAAATAAAACTAAAGTAAAGAAAATAAAAAATAAATACCTGAGTTGCCTCCCCACTAGCGCTAAGTTTAACGTTTTCAGCCAGACGGAACCACCCAAATGGTCGTGGTGGCTTTAATGTAGCAGATCGAGTAGTCTCATCTGCTTTCTTCTTTGATATCTACCAGTGATTATGACATGAATAATACGGCTTGGCTGGCTGTGGCAGAGTAACTATGGAAGGTCCATCAGAGTCTTTTAATGGTTCAACTATTGGCTCCAACCTTGGGTCAGGATCTATAGATTTTCTGCCATTTTGACATTCTAAACTACACATGCGGAAAAATTGGCTTGACCATTTTTTTAGCTTTCCAGGGATCATCTTCAGGCGAGCATTGACTCTTCCTTTTTTTATGGCGCCTTAGGATTGATTTCAGGTCTGGCTGCGGAGGAGTTTTTTTTGCATGGCTTCACTATGCTCGTTGGTTGCTTGACTATTGGTTTACACTGTGTGTTAGCTTGAATATATGTTCACATGAATACCTAACATATATTCATTGTCCATTACAACTCCATTCTCTACATTATCTATCCCGTGATATTCTTATCACCTTGAGGACTCGGCATGGCTCTGAAAACACTAAAGGTGACTTCTTTATTTTACACTCGCATTGTCAGTTCACCTTTCTATACTACAATGATCGCTCTGCCTGTTGCCAAGAAAGGTCTTCCAAGGATGATTGGGATGTCACGATCCTCCTCCATATCAATAACAAGGAAGTTAGTAGGAAAGTAGAACTTATGCACCTTAACCAACACGCCTTTATTATTCCACGCGGGTAGGTGAGAGATCTATTTGCTAGCTGCAATGTAACGTTGGTGTTAGTGTTCCTAGAACATGCCAAGGATCTAATAAGCAAGAAAAGGTGTTCATAAATTCATTATAAGTTGGTTAATTTACATTGAATGGATTTGAGCTTTTAAAATTTTGAGAAGAAGATCTCCAAGATCCTTCATTTGTGTGATTCCAAGCTTTGAGTTGTGAATGAAGATCTCCAAGATCCAACCTTTGTGTTGATTCCAAGCTTTGAGTTGGTTTCCCTATCACCTTAGAAGACTTCTACAAGTGCTAGCTTTTGTTGATTTTGCCACAAAATCAAAGAGAAAGAGGAGGAAGCTCACGCCCATTACAAGGATGAACTAGGGTTTCATTTTGTGTCAAGTGTTGTGTAATGAGAGAGAGAGGGTCTTTGGTAACCAATTTACCTTTTTCACCTAAACAAGGTGGTTGGGTAAATGGTTTCACCAAAACCATTCCAAGGTAGTTGGAAAGTTGGTGGCTTGGCATAAATGCCAACCCCCCTCCCAACTACCACATATGAAGTGGGCCCCACATTTGAATTCAAAATTCAAATGGATTCTATGAATGTTTGCCACGGCTCAGATCGTTTAATCCGATTTAACGAATTTCCGTCGCTAAATAATTAAATCTAATTTAATTAAATGACGACGCCTCGTAAATATATTACGAATACCGTTTACGAATTAATTCTAAATTAATCCGTTCGCTCGTATTAAAGTCCAACTTTAATTTCGTAATGAAATCCAATTCATATTAATATATCCGATATATTAATTTTAGCCCATACAAATAAATTAATAGAAAAATCAAATTTAACTATTAAATTTATTTTTACCGATTAATTTTAAATTAATCGCGTTCTCTCTCTCTTCCGAACACATTTAATCCCAGATTAAATAAAGCCAGCCTCAATTAATCCCAGATTAATTTTCTCTCTCTAAATTAATCCCAGATTAATTCTAGTTTAAGTCAACTGTCATCGGTGAATCTTTGGGAAGCGACCCAAGAGACCTCTGGATATGTTGGCAGTAAATCCCGTTATCGGACTATCCGATTAAGTGCGTACCTCGTACCACATGCTTACGGATTTACAAGACATGGTTGGCTTCTAGCAAAGCACCGTGCCTACCTAATTCTCCAGAAATATTCTTACTGGAATATACAATCTATGTCAGGCATAGTATACGTAGTATTGCATATTGCGATCCAGTATCGAATGTCACGTGCTAGGCCTGGGGCTGGAATTATGTCTGCCCCGTATGAAGCACATGTCGGATGTCTGGTAACTAGTCTCTAGAATCAGGTGAACATGACCTAGTCATATCATCCCGATGACTGCAGTACTTAAGAGTACTAGTTCTGTATCCTACGTGACATCATCTCCACTATGACTGGAGTGATACTTCCGTCTTGACATCACACCCAATACACTACGATTCTGAATATACCCAGCAGAGGCGTACACAGAACCGGTTAAAGCCCTAGATGACCAAAACAAAAGCATATTGATTGTCGCAAGTATTAGCGGTGCAAGTCTCAGGTTAAGACCAAATACACCTACCCTGATTTCGGACTTCCATAGACACATAGTCATACTACCAATGGAATTCCGAGGGGTCTATCCAGAGCGAAGCTGTTTTCCGTACCATCGGTAAAACACAATCTCCTATTACACTTGCATGAGTATCCAATACCCAAATATATGAGAACTATGCTATTGTGCCCTCACAACGCACACAAGTGTAATACTAGTCTCTTACGCATTATCGATGTCCAATCTCGATAATACTCTGACTAGGGATATTTAATGATTAATCCTTCGAGGACTGATACTGTCTCATATCATCTCAATCCAGGAACTAATCATAAGGTCCTCCTATCATTTATACATCTAGGTGATCTAATCATAAATGATAAGAGTGCAATCTCCTTGTCATATAGTTAATTTGTACAACGACACCATGATCTGTATAAATAGTGACACTATGGGTCATAATTGTCCAACAATCTCCCACTTGGCCTATAGCCAGTCACTCGAGTGTCATACACCCGAACTATGTACAATTCGCTCAAACTGCTGAGGAAAGGCTTTCGTCAGCGGATTTGTGTGATTATCGTCTGATGCCATTTATTCGATCATCACATCGCCACGATGTATAATCCGAACGAATCAGATGAATAGTCGAAGTATATATCTGGATCGTTGATGAGACCATTAATTCTTTAGTCTGTGCTGACCCCTAGCTCAACTGCTTTCAGAACTATATCTAATCTAATTAGATTTATCATCGACCCAAATGACTTCTATTGCTGCCCGCAACCGCAGCAATAAGCCGCATTTGTTGTTTATTCGGTAACAGTATCTTGCTTGGAATATTTCCAGCTCACTGTTCCGTTATTCAAACTGTATAGTACCGTTGTTTTTATCGGTTAGGAAACTTGCAGCAGCGATCCCAGTCACTTCAAGTTCTCATTTTCGTAGTTTAAGACATCATCCTTAGTTCTCTAAGTTACTAACGGATGTTCTTAATATCAATCCAGTGACTATCACTTGGATTGACCTGTTTGTGACTCCATATGCTCAAAGCGTATGAGACACCAGGTCACATATATTTTTTCAATGTACGAGTTCTCAGAGAGTGTTAACAACTTTAAATCTATCCCAGTAGATCTTTATTCCTAGAATAAAGGTGTTTCTCCCAAGAATTCTACGGAGAATTTTCATGAAAGCCAAGCTTTCAACGATTGTAATATGGGAATATCATTTCCAAGAAATGACATATCATCATTATTTAGTACATCATTGTCAGTGCGCTCCCACTAACCTCCGTATATACACAGAATCATATTCGTTTTGAATCAAATAATACACCATTATGAATACATCAAAACGATAGTTCCAAGAATCCAATGCTTACTTCAATCCATACATGGATCGAATAACCTGCAAACCTTGTTTGCTAGTTTTGATACGACAAAATGTCAGGATGTTGTAAACATCCTCCAAAAGGTTTCCTTTTCAGGAAAATGATTTTTCGTTCAGCTGCCATATTTCATAATGAAACATGCAGCATCAGCAAGCATTATCCAAATGGATTTAACGTGGCAACAGGTAAAAGATTTCGTTGTAATCAACACAATATTGATAACGATACCTTTCCGCTACAAGCCTAGCTTAGTACGTTGGTATGCTGCCATCCACGTATGTCTTCCTTGAAGACTTATATAGTACCAATAGGCATAATGCCTTGCGGTACAACAACTAGTCTCTAAACATAGTAGGTATACATGGAATCCATTTCGGACTTCATGGCACTTTGCCATAATGGGGAGTCGATACCTTGTATCACTTCCTCATATGTAGTCAGTTCGTCTTCCTCAATAAGATTGACATCTTTATGAGGTGAGATCAGAAACCCATACCGCCTAGGTTGTTTTTTGACTCTCTCCGACTAACGCGGTTATTGTGTATTCGAAGATTGTGGTACAGTTTCATCCTTGATGAACTGTTTGTGTTCCATTAAGGACTAGGTGCCTTGAACAGTATTACTCTGATTTTCATCGAGTTTTACTATCCTCCCACTTACCACTGCATATAGGTATTCCTCTTAGGAAAAACGCATGGCGAGCAACAATTACATTGTTCTCATGTGAGATGTATAAGTACTATACTTTGGTTTCCCTAGGATAACCTACAATTTAGGCACTTATCCGATTTGGGTTCTAGTTTGGTATCATCCAAACGTATGCCCAACATTCCCAAATCTTTAGGAGTGAGAAACCCAGTTTTTTTCCTGTTCATATCTAATATGAAATTCTGTCTAACAGATTTTCATGGAACCTTATTCAAAATAAGTATTGTACTGTTAATGCTTATCCCTTTGAAGGAAAATGGTAGCTCTGAGCGACTCATGATTAACCTTATCATGTCTAACAAAATTCGATTTCTCCGTTTGGACACACCGTCAAATTGACATGTTCAGGAGGAGTCCTCATTGAAAGAATACTATACTCTTTCAAGTATTTGAGAAACTTACTGCTTAAGTATTTTCATCATGGTCAAACCGTGATGGTTTTAATACTTTAGCCGATCTTTTTGTCTATTTCGTGTCGAAACTCTAAAAGTTTCCGATTTGTGTTTCATGAGAGACACATAACCATAACGTGATGCCACATCCGTAAAGGTCACGAAATACTCATATCCACCTCTAGCCTAGCTAGATATGGGCCCACTTACATCACTATGAACGAGGGCTAACAGATCGATGACACTTACACTTTTACCAAGTAAAAGGTATTTTAGGTACTTTACCTAATAAACTAGATTCGTAGACATCATTTGAATAGAATCAAATCCGTCCTAGTATCCACTCTTCAAAAGTGTGGATATACGAATCTTGTTTAATGTGTCCCAGACAACACTGCCACATATAAGTCTTATCTGATCAAATCAGTTTGAGATACTTGTTTGTCATGTTATATGTTTGAGATTTATTTATATTCAAAATAGAAATACTGTTATTCACATCTAATGTGTTTATCTCAATATCATCTTTATAAAATAAAACACTTTAGTGTTCTAGAATATAAAAGTATACTCTCAACGAGTTATACTCGATATAGAGATAATGTTTCTAGTCAAACTAGTTACATTATAACAGTTTCCTAATTTAAGTACACACCCAAAGGGTAGTTCCTAAACTTATGTATCTGCGGTAAAACAGCGACTTTCGTCCCATTTCCGATTCGCAGATTAATCTCAATTGAAGTCAGTATCCTGCTCATAGCAGATTCTGCACATCAATGCATATTTATGTATTACACTTAGTATTTAAAATCCAATTTTAATACTAGTAGTGAACATATTTATGACAAACATATTTGAAGTCAGAGCCTTGCTCGTCTTCAATTCCTTCATGTCTGCTTTGTCCATACGGTAGTCACGCTTCAGTGATCCCATTTGCACAGTTTAAGCAGACATCTTGGGATATGTCATTTGTTTTCTTAGAAGACAGTAATGATTTTTCCTTTGACCTTTTCTATATCCCAGAAGCCTTTGGCCAAGCCTTGGGTTTCTAGAATATCGAAGTAAGGTGCGCCTTGCGCTACTTGCCTTATTGTAAACTTTGGCTTTATCTCCTTGAGAATAGCCATTAACTCTCCAAGAGTTATTAATTGCAATTTAATACTTCCAAGATCTAAGAATAGATCTATGAAGATCCTTCAATTTCTTCATCATACTTTAAGGATCTAATCCTTAGTTCTGATTAGGAAATTAAGGAGTCCTTTTGACAAGTATAATGGATTAAACACTAAAGTTATCATCACATGAATCTTCCAAAGATCATGCTCTACTATTTGCTTAACTCTGGTTAGGCCTAATATGTTATTTTATCAAATAGTAACTTATTAGTTTCCAGGACCATCCTGAAATTTTATTCCCAATTTGAAAATTAAAGTCGTTTAAACACATTTTCACCCAGGATTATGTTTTAAACACTAATCTTTGTTATCTTGATTCAATAGTCTAACTATCCAATCAAGATTTCAGGTACATCGAATGTAATGATTACTATAGTCAACTATATAACTAATTACAATTTTATTGGTTAAAACAAATATTATTGATTGCTATAATCCAATTATATAATCAACTATAAATGATCGGTAAAATTCAATATATTGATTACTAAATCCAATTTATAATCAACTATAAATGAAGGGTAAAATTCAAATATATTGATTACTATAATCCAATTATATAATAACTATAAATGAAGTAGTTTGAATAAAGTCCAACTGTTTAATTAAAACAACAATTAAATATTAGTCCAACTAATATATTAATTTATAAATAATGACGAAAATTGAAATGAGCGCGTATTGGCAAGTATCTAAATGAAATTTGCAAATTTAATACTTGCCTCCCATTATTTTTCGGCGAGCCTCTAACCCTCTGTTGAGTACTCGGGAAACCTTGTTTCCTAGTGGGTTAGGATCCCGTTAAATAACCACAATCTTGACTTTGGCCAACAAATTGTATGATAGTTAACTAGTTAGATCTCTAAGATCAATTAGATCTCATCCATTCCTAGATCCAGTAGGTGGACATCCAGTCCGAAACATATATACAATATATATGCCAATATATCCAATAATTTTCCTAACCTTTTCCTCTGAATCAACTAATCATTGGCTTTGGCACAACAAGCTATTGATTCCAGTAAACGTGACCCCTTGACATGGAAAGCTTCGTAATCAATGTCGATGACAAGAAGATCTGACTTTGGCCACAAATCACGACTTGGACAGACACCGATTGGAATCAAAACTCTCATGATTCAACACATCCGCAATTGACAAAGGTCTGGACTTTGGCCACTGTAGGGTTTTTGGGGGTAAATCCGGTAAAACAGCGGAAGCGGTGAAAATCCGATTTTCAGATTTCAAAACTTTTTCTCGGATTAATTAAATAAACATATTTATTTAATATTCCAATAATCAAATTATGAAATAAAATTCAATAAATCATATTTAAGTGAATTTACCAAATTACCCTTACTTTGGTATTTTGTCCATTTTAGTCCGAAATTGATCTAATCAATTTTGAATGATTCTAAATCATTTCTAAGATGAACTTAGCATGTTCAAAACATCAAAACACCAAACAACAAAAATCCCCATTTTTTCTTCTTTGGCCGAGAGCACCATTAGGGTGCAATTTGTGCACTTGTCATTTCATGCTTCAAAACACATAAGATGTAATCCAATCAACATGAAACTTTATATGCATCATATACACATCCAAATACACAACATATATGAAAACCCCCAAATTTGGAATTGGTCATGAACCCTAATTTTTCAATTTCCTCAAATTGGACAAATTAGACCAAATAGTTTAAATCAATTACTTCAATCATCATTCTTCCATCCAATCCAAGTCTCAACACAATGAAACAACTCAAGATCAAATCTAGGTCATTTAAGAGTGGGTCAATAACTCTAGATTAGCAACATGGTTTCCAAAACCTTAAAAGAATGCTTACAACTACAATAGTCACAACTTCCTTCATCACACATGCTCAACACTTCAACAAAACTTCCATCCACAAAACAAAAAGAATAAAGAAATAACTTAAGAACATCATATATGAAGCCTAGATCCTAAGGAACATTTTCCTATCTAATAGTAAGTTGAGAAAACTTACTAAATCCAAGCTTTCTTTGATTTTTCCTTTCTTCTTCACAAGCTTTCTTGGTTTTCTTTTATTAGTTTAGGTTAAGTGTATTAGGTTATCAAATGAAAATGAAATGAAAACATATATACTTGCAAATTTTTAGCCTTGGCCGAATTTGGCCAAGCCAATTACAAAATAATAATTTCAATTTCATTTCAATTTCATTAACAACTTGCATAAATATCTAAAAACACTTTAAGGATATTTTTAAGTCAACAGGCAACTAATATCATTTACTTAATATCCTAATGTAAGATATTTATATTTTAATTAATTTAATCATTTAACAATTAAATAATTAATTAATTAATCAAATACAAATATATTAAATATATGTATAATATTTACATTAAATATTAAAAACATATATTCATTTAGGATATAAGTCAAATAACTCATTTTGACTATTAATTAATGTGTATTTAAATTAATCAAGTATTAAATGTAAATACACAATAATTAGGCAAATGACTATCTAGTCCCTTTAGCACGTATCTTGCGTTTAACCTTTAAACGACTTTATAAATAATCAATATTATTTATTAATGTTGCTCTAGTGCTCTACGAGTATGTTTCATTATTGAGACTCTCTAGATTCAGGTATATCCGTCACGAAATCAAATTTCGTGTCCATAATCTATCCACCCGTAGATTATGACGATCACGGATAATCTCGCTGAACCATACAGGTCGAGGTCATGGCAAATGTATAATTCCTCCGTCACAGGTATCCGGATAAATCCCAGAGATATAGATGTAAACGTCAAATCTCTATCGGGATTATCCAGTCGACTATTCTATTAGCAATCTCAAAAGAATGTTTAGAACTAGCTTCTAAACTTTACCACGGGCCCATGGTTTTATCTGATTGCTAATCATATGGACTACCTATGCTCTGATACACAGAACTGACGGATCCTATCTTGATACACATAGGACACCCTGAGGATCTATCTACACCCAACGAACAGGCGGAGGTCTGATCTAAATAGATCGGTGACGTGACTGCCGTCTAAGTGTAGAAGATGTCTCATGTGCCCACAATGGCATCTCAAGTCTAAGAATCACAAGTGCTACTCAACCCAAGAAGATTCTTATTGACGCTGGTGTACCATCCATTAAGAATCTTCGGTGAGTCGTTCAGTGTTTATCCGCTATAAACACCTACACGTCTATACTAGTCTCCAAGACTATGGTTCATTGAGAAACCATTGGAATCATATATTCCAGTATACGACATGTACCGGTCTCAACGGGTTTACTATACTGACCAAGTAGTGTAAACCTTGACCAGGAACTGTCTGAGAATGACAACGTCATGATACTACTCAATGTCCGTTGCGACGCTTTTGCAACTGTATCATGACTAATCATTCTAAGGTCATTACGTCTTTACCATTAAAAGATATTATATTATAGAAACTGCATATATTATTCATAATAATAATGTTTTACAGAAGTATTCAACAGAAATACAACCGGGAATTGGCGCTCTGAGCACCAACCCCAACAAAATCTCCCACTTGCTCTAGTGCCAATATCGATTGTATCTAATACCCATCGACTCCACGTGTTTATCAAACAACTTCGGAGGTATGGCCTTCGTCAGCGGGTCTGCTACATTATCTTCACTCGGTACCTTGCACACGACAATATCCCCTCGCGACACGATCTCTCGAATGATGTGGTACTTGCGTTCCACATGCTTCGACTTCTGATGCGCCCTCGGTTCCTTTGCTTGCGCAATGGCTCCAGTATTATCACAGTATAACGGAATCGCATTCTCGATACTTGGGACAACTCCCAATTCTGTGATAAAGTTCTTTATCCACACAGCCTCTTTTGCAGCTTCAGAAGCTGCAATATATTCCGCCTCAGTGGTGGAATCAGCTGTCGATCCCTGTTTGGAACTCTTCTCAACAAACTGCACCTCCGTTAAGGGTAAAGACAAATCCAGATGTAGACTTTCTATCATCGGGATCCGATTGGAAATCGGAGTCTGTATACCCATTAACCTGCAGTTCGTTTCCTCCATAATAATCAACTTATCCTTAGTACCTTTAAGATACTTTAGGATATGTTTAATGGCCATCCAATGGTCATTACCTGGATTGGACTGATATCGACTAGTTACGCTAACAGCGAAACTGATATCAGGCCTCGTACATAACATGGCATACATTATGCTACCCAAACACGAAGCATAAGGTTGGTTAGACATTCTAACCTTCTCATCTTCTGTTTGTGGACACATCTTCTTAGAAAGATGAATCCCATGTCTGAACGGTATGTTTGCTGTCTTACAGTTACCAAAACTATACCGTTCCAAGATCTTATCTATGTACGTTGATTGGGATAACCCAATCAGCCTCCTTTGTCTATCTCTATAGAGTTTTATCCCTAAAACATAGGAAGCTTCTCCCAGGTCCTTCATGGAGAAATTCTTACAGAGGTACGCTTTGACGCTTTGTAACATACCTAAATCATTCCCAATGATTAGGATGTCATCAACATATAGGACTAAAAATACGACCATGCTCCCACTGGCCTTCTGATACACACAGGATTCTTCCGAATTCTTGAGAAAACCAGACGATCTAATAATCTCATCGAATCGAAGATTCCAACTTCGTGAAGCTTGTTTAAGTCCATAAATGGACTTCTTAAGCTTACATACCATACCCGAGGTTTCGCTGGACGCGAAACCTTCCGGCTGTTCCATATAGATTTCTTCATCAAGAATCCATTTAGAAAAGCCGTTTTGACATCCATTTGCCAAATCTCGTAGTCATGATACGCAGCTATAGAAAGCAAAATCCGGATAGACTTAAGCATTGCTACCGGTGAAAAAGTTTCATCGTAGTCGACGCCAGGTCGCTGCGTGTAACCTTTTGCTACCAGTCGGGCCTTGTAAGTTTCAACCTTACCGTCAGGCCCGCGCTTCCTCTTGTAAACCCATTTACAACCGATAGGAACAATTCCTTCGGGAAGCGGAATCAAGTCCCAAACTTGATTTTCATGCATTGAGTCTATCTCGGATTTCATGGCACTTTGCCATTTCACGGAGTCGATGTCCAACATCGATTCTCTATAGGTGAAAGGATCTGTCTCTTCAACTAAGAGAACATCCAGACTCTTTTCTTGTATCAAATACAAGCGTTCAGGAGGTCTAGATACCCTTTCCGACCTACGGAGTGTGGTGTTGAAGGTCCTTCATCTACTTGAACTTCAGGTTCCTCCGTTGGTTCGTTGTTTTCAGGTTGGACTTCATCAAGCTCAACCTGTCTATGATTACCACCTTCTGACAAAAATTCTACTTCTAGAAATTTTGCGAAGCGAGCTACGAACACATTTCGATGCTCGGTATCATAGAACAGATATCCCCTCGTATTCGAAGGATATCCAACAAACCTAAACTTTTGCCCTCGAGGCGAAAGCTTATCTTGCTGAGTCACCCTGACATAGGCAGGACAACCCCAAACCTTAATATAATTAAGATTTGGTCTCCTACCGAACCATATCTGATACGGTGTCGTAGGAACAGCCTTTGAAGGAATCTTATTCAAAAGATGTGCGGCTGTTAAGAGAGAGTAACCCCATAAGTAATAGGGCAAATCTGTGAAACTCAACATCGATCGGACCATATCCAATAAAGTCCGATTTCTCCTTTCAGATACACCATTGTGCTGTGGTGTACCTGGAGGAGTATATTGAGCGAGAATCCCATTCTCCTTCATATAATCCATGAACTCACCACTCATATATTCGCCGCCTCGATCTGATCGAAGGCATTTAATATATTTACCAGTTTGTTTTTCTACTTCATTTCGGAACTCTTTGAACTTTTCAAAGGTTTCCGATTTATGTCGCATCAAATACACATAACCGTACCGTGACAAATCATCGGTAAAGGTAACGAAGTACGAATAACCACTGTGAGCAGTTTGACTTAGTGGACCACATACATCAGAATGTACGAGTTCCAGTAAGTTAGTGGCGCGGTGTCCAACACCAGAAAATGGGGCTTTGGTCATCTTACCCTGAATACAGGATTCACAAGTTGGATAGGATTCAATGGTAAGATCTGATATCAAACCATTCCTAACCAATTGGGTAAGGCGTTTAACGCCAATGTGACCAAGTCTCATATGCCAAAGTTCAGTATTATTAATTACAGAAACTACGTTTATTAACTCCAGTATTTAATATATCTTTTGAAGTTTGCAATGTATAATGACCATGCTGGTTTGGACAACAAAGGATCTGAATATTATTACTATCATATAAACAAAGAACTATTCTTAATATTAATACAAAAGCCTTCTGTATCCAATACAAAAAGTGATATAATATTAGCGACACATCCTGGTACAAAATGACAGTCATATAACAAAAGTCCCATTCGGCAATGAGATCTCGCATACTCCCACTGCAACTGCATCCAAAGAGTCTCCACTCCCGAACCGCAACTGCATCTCCCGGGCTTCAGCCTCCTACTTTCCTTCAGCACCTGCAACGAATTGCAAATGTGAATGGGACAAGCAGAATCTAAAATCCAGTTGGATGTAACGGCTTCACAAGCCAAAGATAAATCAATAACTGGAAAAATAAAAGTACCTGATGTAGATGCTCTGTCTCTCCTCACTGGGCAATGTAATCAGGACAGTTCCTTTTCCAGTGCCCGACTTTGCCGCAGTGGTGGCATTTGTCTTCAGAAGCCCTTTTGGGCTTAGCAATCTTCGCCTTTGTTGAGGACCAAAAGCCTTCTTCTTCTTCTTGCCTTTCTTGTTCTTTCCCTTGGACCATCCTTGGGAAGAAGCCGAAAGAGAAGTAGTTCTAGGAGGGCGAGTCGGTACTCCCTTCTTAAGGTCCTCTTCTGCCGTGAGCAACATCCTATGTAGCTCCTGGTAGGTACAGACAGTCCCGTGCATGTTGAAGTACATCACGAACTGGCGAAATGAAGCTGGTAGTGAACCAAGAATGACACTCCTACCGAGAATGTCATTCAAGATGAGATTATGTTGCCTCAATTGATCGATCAAATCGATCATCTGAAGAACATGTGGGCTAACACTTTGCCCCTCATCCAGACGCGCATGGAACAGTTCCATGGCGACTTTGTGAACAATCACTTGTTCTGGTTCTCAAACGATTGTCTCAATCGCGTCATCATACTATAGGAATCTAGCATACCATAGTACTGTTGCTTGAGTTTCGGAGACAGTGAACTAAGGATGTATGATTTAACCCTTAAATCATCATCCTTCCAAGTTTCAAAAACTTGGCGTTCCTCCTCCGAAGCATCCGCACCCACTGCAAGGGGCAACAGACCCTCAAGAACATAACCCAGCTTTTCGGAATCGAGGACAATCCTCAAATCCAATTCCCAGTCTGCAAAGTTCTCAGCGCCTTTCAGTTTGTTCGCATCAAGCATACGCGCAAACTGATTTGTGGATTGTGCCGCCATCGCCAATCTATCATATAGATCACGAAAAACGGTTAGCAGAAATAAAGCAGTTTCATATAATATCAAAAGCATAAACTAGATCATGGATTTTTAATCTAATATGCCCCTCCCACTAAATCATGCAATACTGTAATCCCAAAACAGAATACAAATATTTAATAATTAAATTAAATATAATAGTGAAAAGTGGATCCCGTGAATATATTTCGGCTCACAGCAGAGGCACGGTCTCGCCTACGTATATTCATCAGGTAGACAACTCATTTGTCAATCATTCACTAATGACTCCTAAGTATCCGGTCCTGGCCGTTTCTCGTTGTCGCTGCGAAGGCAGGCCCACAAGGAGACGTACCAAGGTTAAACTCGTCAATGATAAACTCAAGTTACTTACGTAATCCTGACAGCTAGGGCACGTTCAGAATTCCGCTTTTACTTGAATTTACCTAGTATCTGATATACATCCGGTATAAATAAATCTTTATCGGCTACACCCTCACAGCAGAGGCACGGTCTCGGATGTAGTCACAAAGAAGTATTCATAAACCGTATTGACAAGACGGACCATATAACATGCATCAAATACATAATTATATTCAAACCTTATTAATTAGGGATTTTCCGCTAAGTGTCAAACACCCTAAATCTAACCAATTTAGATCCTAATAAGCATGCATAAAGTCAAGAAAACATGATTAAACATTGATTCAATGAAGGCTAATCATATTAGGTGGCCTAGAATCAGACTCGCTCTGATACCATTTTGAAGGGGTTTTAAGGGGTAAATCCGGTAAAACAGCGGAAGCGGTGAAAATCGAATTTCAGATTTCAAAATTTTTTCTCGGATTAATTAAATAAACATATTTATTTAATATTCCAATAATCAAATTATGAAATAAAATTCAATAAATCATATTTAAGTGAATTTACCAAATTACCCTTACTTTGGTATTTTGTCCATTTTAGTCCGAAATTGATCTAATCAATTTTGAATGATTCTAAATCATTTCTAAGATGAACTTAGCATGTTCAAAACATCAAAACACCAAAACAACCAAATCCCCAATTTTTCTTTCTTTGGCCGAGAGCACCATTAGGTGCCAATTTGTGCACTTTGTCATTTCATGCTTCAAAACACATCAAGATGTAATCCAATCAACATGAAACTTTATATGCATCATATACACATCCAAATACACAACATATATGAAAACCCCCAAATTTGGAATTGGTCATGAACCCTAATTTTTCAATTTCCTCAAATTGGACAAATTAGACCAAATAGTTAAATCAATTACTTCAATCATCATTCTTCCATCCAATCCAAGTCTCAACACAATGAAACAACTCAAGATCAAATCTAGGTCATTTAAGAGTGGGTCAATAACTCTAGATTAGCAACATGGTTTCCAAAACCTTAAAAGAATGCTTACAACTACAATAGTCACAAACTTCCTTCATCACACATGCTCAACACTTCCACAAAACTTCCATCAACAAAACACAAGAATAAAGAAAGAATAACTTAAGAACATCATAAGATGTAGCCTAGATATAAGGAACATTTTCCTATCTAATAGTAAGTTGAGAAAACTTACTAAATCCAAGCTTTCTTTGATTTTTCCTTTCTTCTCACAAGCTTCTTTGGTTTTCTTTTATGGAGTTTAGGTTGAAAGTGTATTAGGTTATCAATGAAAATGAAATGAAAACAATATATACTTGCATTATTTTAGCCTTGGCCGAATTTGCCAAGCCAAATACAAATAATAATTTCAATTTCATTTCAATTTCATTAAATCAACTTGCATAAATATCTAAAAACACTTTAAGATATTTATTTAAGTCAACAAGGCAACTAATATCATTTACTTAAAATATCCTAATGTAAGATATTTATATTTTAATTAATTTAATCATTTAACAATTAAATAATAATTAATTAATCAAAAATACAAATATATTAAATATGTATAATATTTACATTAAATATTAAAAACATATATTCATTTAGGATATAAGTCAAATAACTCATTTTGACTATTAATTAATGTGTATTTAAATTAATCAAGTATTAAATGTAAATACACAATAATTAGGCAAATGACTATCTAGTCCCTTTAGCACGTATCTTGCGTTTAACCTTTAAACGACTTTATAAATAATCAATATTATTTATTAATGTTGCTCTAGTGCTCTACGAGTATGTTTCATTATTGAGACTCTCTAGATTCAGGTATATCCGTCACGAAATCAATTTCGTGTCCATAATCTATCCACCCGTAGATTATGACGATCACGGATAATCTCGCTGAACCATACAGGTCGAGGTCATGGCAAATGTATAATTCCTCCGTCACAGGTATCCGGATAAATCCCAGAGATATAGATGTAAACGTCAAATCTCTATCGGGATTATCCAGTCGACTATTCTATTAGCAATCTCAAAAGAATGTTTAGAACTAGCTTCTAAACTTTACCACGGGCCCATGGTTTTATCTGATTGCTAATCATATGGACTACCTATGCTCTGATACACAGAACTGACGGATCCTATCTTGATACACATAGGACACCCTGAGGATCTATCTACACCCAACGAACAGGCGGAGGTCTGATCTAAATAGATCGGTGACGTGACTGCCGTCTAAGTGTAGAAGATGTCTCATGTGCCCACAATGGCATCTCAAGTCTAAGAATCACAAGTGCTACTCAACCCAAGAAGATTCTTATTGACGCTGGTGTACCATCCATTAAGAATCTTCGGTGAGTCGTTCAGTGTTTATCCGCTATAAACACCTACACATCTATACTAGTCTCCAAGACTTATGGTTCATTGAGAAACCATTGGAATCATATATTCCAGTATACGACATGTACCAGTCTCAACGGGTTTACTATACTGACCAAGTAGTGTAAACCTTGACCAGGAACTCTTTGAGAATGACAACGTCATGATACTACTCAATGTCCGTTGCGACGCTTTTGCAACTACCATGACTAATCATTCTAAGGTCAATACGTCTTTACCATTAATAAGATAGATTATATTATAGAAACTGCATATATTATTCATAATAATAATGTTTTACAGAAGTATTCAACAGAAATACAACCGGGAATTGGCGCTCTGAGCACCAACCCCAACATAACAAACCAATGCCAACTTGGATCTTGAGTAAGACCACTCAACAAAAGGAAAATGCTAATATGTTTTTGAGGGTTTTCACGTAATTGGTAACCAATTTTATTATCTTTGATTAGGTCTCATCATACACCCTTAAGCATGCATTCTAAAACATAATAAGGCACGATAAATAAATTAATAATGATATCGGATGGATTGTCACAAATTGGTTCCTAGAACAATCACTCTCTTTCCTCTCCCCGCTAGAAACTATTCTAACTCTACCCAATTACATAATACATAAAGAAACCTCATTTACATTGAGGGGAATATGTGAGAAGATAAATCAATGAGAATGAGATAAATGCTGGACACGCAGGTCCAATTAATAAATTCTAAATTTATTACAATTTCCAAAATTGCCCTCACCTTCTAATATCCATCCGATATATATTATTCATGCAATACATTCATGTATTCATACGCATCATGTTATTCAATCAATCTAATCCAATTAATTAATCTTTGAATTAATGATCATCCAATGTTCAAACAACGATTTGATTCGTGAGTCAAACTCGTATAAGAATAAATACTCAAAGTAAGTATTCTTGAATATATTGAACTACAACTTAAATCCAATTTATTTGTATTCAATGTTAATTCCAAATTTAATTCCAAATTAAATATTTACACTTACTTATAAGCCTTAAAGACTTGGATTCCAATCCAATCTTGAGGGTCTCAAAGGCCCAATAACATCCATGTCATTTTAATTAAAGTCCAATGGGCTTTTAATTAATTCTTAAGGCATGGTTGGCCATAATGGGTCAAACCCAAAATGCCAAGGCCCAATAGGAATCACCATATTGCCTACAAATTAATTTAGGCCCAATTTAATTCTTTAAAGGGCCAAGTGATGTTTTGGATTTTATGGAATTGATTTTGGCCCAATTGGATCCAATCCAAAATTCCAAAACCAAACTTGGTCAAACCAAGCCCATTAAGCCCAAATACACAATTTTTGCCCAATTCATAATTTAAAGGCTTATTAACATAATTATAATATTCCAAATATCACAATTAGTTTAATTAAGTGTATTAGCCATGATTAATTAATTAAACTCAATATTTCCAAAATACCAATTAACTTAATTAATCATGTTTAATCCATCAATTTATGCTCAACACAAATTGAAGCCAAACACATCATTTCATGCTCAACATGCTCTTGAATTTAGCATAAACATTATTGACTTTGATTCCAATCCAATCAAACCAAAAATCAACATTTAATCATGCATTTAAACATATCCAATGGTGTTATAAAAAAAATAAAAGTGCAGTCCAATTACAGTGACATTCGGCCATGCTATTTTTTTGTAGATTTTGATCCAATCAATTTATCTCAAATCTAATCATGCATAACTCTAAGTTAACATAATCTAAGCATGCTCAAAGCATCAATTTGAAGGAATCATGCTCAAAACACAAAAGCCCCAAATTTTAGTCTCATGAACCCTAAAATTTTCATGCTTAAAATTGGCTCTGATACCATTGTTAGTGTTCCTAGAACATGCCAAGGATCTAATAAGCAAGAAAAGGTGTTCATAAATTCATTATAAGTTGCGGAATTACTTACACTGAATGGATTTGAGCTTTTAAAATTTTGAGAAGAGATCTCCAAGATCCTTTATTTGTTGATTCCAAGCTTTGAGTTGTGAATGAAGATCTCCAAGATCCAACCTTTGTGTTGATTCCAAGCTTTGAGTTGGTTTCCATAGCTTTTGTTGATTTTTCCACAAAATCAAAGAGAAAGAGGAGGAAGCTCACGCCCATTACAAGGATGAACTAGGGTTTCATTTTGTGTCAAGTGTTGTGTAATGAGAGAGAGAGATGTCTTTTGGTAAAACCAATTTACCCTTTTCACCTAAACAAGGTGGTTGGGTAAATGGTTTCACCAAAACCATTCCAAGGTAGTTGGAAAGTTGGTGGCTTGGCATAAATGCCAACTACCCTCCCAACTACCACATGTGAAGTGGGCCCCACATTTAAATCTAATTTACAAGACATGGTTGGCTTTTAGCAAAGCACCGTGCCTACCCAATTCTCCAGAAATATTCTTACTGGAATATATAATCTATGTCAGGCGTAGTATACGTAGTATTGCATATTGCGATCCAGTATCGGATGTCACGTTCTAGGCCTGGGGCTGGAATTATGTCTGCCCCGTACGAAGCACATGTCATATATCTGGTTACTAGTCTCTATAATCGGATGAACATGACCTAGTCATATCATCCCGATGACTGCAGTACTTAAGAGTACTAGTTCCATATCCTACGTGACATCATCTCCACTATGACTGGAGTGATACTTCCGTCTTAACATCACACCCAATACACTATGATTCTCAATATACCCAGCAGAGGCGTACACAGAACCGGTTAAAGCCCTAGACGACCAAAACCAAAGCATATTGATTGTCACAAGTATTAGCGGTGCAAGTCTCAGGTTAAGACCAAATACACCCACTCTGATTTCGGACTTCCATAGACACATAGTCATACTACCAATGGAATTCCGAGGGGTCTATCCAGAGCGAAGCTATTTTCTGTACCATCAGTAAAACACAACCTCCTATTACACTTGCATGAGTATCCAATACCCAAATATATGATAACTATGCTATTGTTCCCTCACAACGCGCACAAGTGTAATACTAGTCTCTTACGCATTATCGATGTCCAATCTCGATAATACTCTGACTAGGGATATTTAATAATTAATCCTTCGAGGACTGATACTGTCTCATATCAACTCAATCCAGGAACTAATCATAAGGTCCTCCTATCATTTATACATCTAGGTGATCTAATCACAAATGATAAGAGTGCAATCTCCTTGTCACATAGTTAATTTGTACAACGACACCATGATCTGTACAAATAGTGACGCTATGAGTCATAATTGTCCAACAGTTGGTTGGCTTCGCCTCACCTAAGTCCAATTATTTGTAGATGAATAAGGGCATGAGATTAATACTCGCACCTAAATCGCATAGCGCCTTACCAAAATATCGATTTTCAATAGTGCATGGTATGGTAAAGCTGTCAGGACCCTTCCGCTTTGGAATGAGCTTTTTTTGTATGATGGCACTACACTCTTATGTGAGTGCTACTGTTTCAAAATCAGCCAACTTCCTCTTCTTAAACATTATCTCCTTCATAAACTTCACATAGTTAGGCATTTGTTCTAAAGCGTCTGCGAATGGGATGTTGATATGAATCTTTTTAAAGATATTAAGAAACTTGGTGAATTGATCATCTAATTTCTTCCCTTGAAAGCGTTGGGGATATGGTAAAGGTGTCTTCGGGATGGGGGTGGCTTATATGGAGGAGTTGATGCACTGATCTATTCTTTCCTTATTGTTTCCTCTTGAAGTTCGGCCTCTTTGTCTTGACTTCCTTGGTCCTTAGAAGTATCTTTAATATCTTTCCCACTCCTGGGGTAATGGCCTGACAATGCTCCTTAGAGTTGACCTCGGTATTGCTAGGAAATTCCCCTCTGTTGATTAGCCATGGAAGATTCAAGCTGCCCAATCTGGATTTCTAAAGATTTCATCATCGCCATCATATTTCCCATGTGTGTTTCAATATTGTTCACCATCGACTCATTTTTCTCAAACCTCTCTGAATTCTTAGCAACAAACATGCTCATAAGGATGGTTTCTGCTCAGATCGTTGATTGATGAATCTAGAAAGAGGTTTCAAGACATTCTCTATGTTCACATATGACAAGTTCAGATGATAATAGTTAGGCATAAGATTGCCTCTGTAGTTTTTGAAGTTCCGATTGATCACATACTAGGCTTGCTCAAAACTTGCCCATCCATCTGGTAAGATCATTCTATTAGCAGCAGTAGCTTCAATGGATGATTGGCCTCTTTGATTGGTTAGTGCTGCTATATGAGTCATGAGGGATGACACTTAAGTTGTAAGTGCAACAACATGATCCATCTCGTGTATACCAACCACCTTAGTCATCGTCGAGCATTCACTTGGCCATTGAAAATTATTAACGACCATCTCCACCAATAAAGAATAAACATCTTCAACTGCATTGACCATAGTCCTGTTTGGACCATTCTACCCATTATAAAATAACTGAATCATGACCTAGTCTTCATAATTATGTTTTGGGCACCTCATGAGTAGATCCTTAAAGCGCTCTCAAGCCTCAAATAGGTTCTCGGTCTCTAACTGCTTAAATAAACTAATCTATGTTCTCATTGGGGCTGATTTAGCGGGTGGAAAGAACCTCGCAAGAAATCTCGTGGCCATATCCTCCCATGTCATGATGCTCCTGTAACATCCCCAATTTGGAGATGTTACCGGCAGGGAATAGACTGTTCTACTCCCTTGAGCCTCTGACTTTCTGACAACTATTAATCTCATTTCATATATATAAACTCATGCATAGAACCAATGCCCAACTATATCAACCTAAATCCATAACACTTTTCATACTAAATACTCAATTTTAGTGTACATTACAACTCTGACAGTGAATACTTATAGTGTATTTCATAGGTAATATTTACCATATGACACATGACATTCCCTGACTCTGACTGAACTGAACTTTATCTCTGACTTGACCTGTGACCGGCGTAAACACACACGTATAACGCAAGCGCACGTATCGTTCAAGTAGTATAAAAAGTATCGATCCCACGAGGACTTAAAACCTTTTTGTTATTAATTTATGGAGCCAACTGATTACCTGTATCTAACACGTTGTTTGATTGATTGATTTGAAATGACGATGATTCTAAATTTAAAACAAGTAAATAAAATTGCTTAAAAGTAGGTTGAGAAAAATCCAAATTTATAAAAACTATCCAGGGTTGTGATTAATTCCAATATTATTTAGAAGATGAAGTGGTTATCTTAAAGTTGGGTAATATATTGATTTATTAACCTGAAACACTAATTTATGTAAAAGCCTCTTCCGATGGTCAATTTCAAATACCTAGTATAATCCAATTGAACCATATGTCTATGTCAACCAAATTACCTAGATTCATTAAGATTAAGTTCCAATTATGGCTACCCCCGCCCGACAGGTATATTCCTATCCTGTAAGGAAATCTATTAAAAGGGTTATCTATCCTCAAGGAAGATCGTGGGTTATTGTGTCTAAGGTCTTAAACTTAAAATCCCTATGTCTAGTTCATTTTAAGTTTACCTAATCAATTTTATTAATGGCCAGTTAATAAAAAGCATTAAGATTAAGACTCAATAAATAAATCTTTAAATTACCCAACCTATAATCTAACCCCTATAAACCGGTTATATTGAAATTCATCACAACCCTAGATACTAACTTAGTTACAATACATAGCTATGGCTAATGAAAACTTAAAAGACATAAAATAAAAATGCTAAAAAATAACTGCGAGAAAGTAAAAGCGGGAAAGTAAATGAAAATAAACTGCCAAGATAAAAGGAATTACTTTTACTAATTACTAACTTAGATATCTCCCTTAGTATAACATAATCACTTGTGAGATTAAAACCAACCGACCATATAGGCGGTACCCTGATTAAGTCAAGTTAAGTCCGACCAGCCATAAAGGCGGTAAAATTTGTCCATGAACCTGCCATGTAGGCGATAAAGAAATAACTAGCCATAAAGGCGGAACCAAAATTAAATTACCAACCGACCAATCTGGCGGTATCTTTGCTTAGTCAGGTTTAACAGTTTAAATTAAATAGCCCACCGACCAATATAGCGGTATTCATTTTTAAGTCAAATTTTAGAATAGTGAATATGTTGTGTCTAAGGGAGATTAATCTAAGATAGTAACAGTAAAAGAATTACCTTTCACCTCGGCAGAGGGAAGTTACCACCTCATGGTTGAAAAATAAGAACTGAAAAAGTAAAGAAAGGAAAGTGTTATGCGTAAAAGTAAATTACGGAAAGTAAAAATGAAAAGTAAAGAAAAGAAAGTGCGAAAGTGAAAATTAATTACTGAAAACTAAAAATAAACAAACTAGATACAATCTTTTTATTTTTTTCATTAAGGATTTCAAAGAAGAAAGTATGAATTTTACAAATGAAATGGCTTGGTATTTATAGGCAAAATTTTGCCACCATCAAATCATCAATCAATTTCTCCACCAAATCCATTATTAATTTCTCCACTAATTACTCCACCAAATCCATAATTGCTCCACTAATTGCTTATCTTGTTTGGTGGTGATTTGATAATTTTTATTAATTATTTATTAATTAATATTTTGCTTTGAAAATGATTGATAATGACTTTTAATAATTACACTCCACACACTTCTGGATGGTTCATCAATTTCGGTCATGATATCATCAGAATTTGAAAATATTTTCTCTTTCAAAGTTGTAGAGCTTTGAGTTTTCTTTATCTGGAACTTGAATCAGCTCAATCCGATATCTGAGTAAACAGTTATACCAAAATACGACAGATGCGCAAAACTGGAATTTCCAAAACTGCACTTCGTCAAAAACGCCCTTTCAAGTTTCCAATCTCCAAAATTAATATATCAAGTCCAATAATTGCCCTTATTTGATCCACATTTCGTCCTAAATGATTTCATTGAGTCCCGATATTATTTTATCTGCAAAATAAAATAAAACATATCAAAACGTTCATCAAACCCGAGAAACTAAACAAAATATTAAGTAAAATGGGCGGTAAATATTGATATATTTTCCGCTCATCACACCCCCAAACCTAACATTTTGCTAGTCCTCGAGCAAAACAACAAAATAAAATTAAAATTAAACTAAGCCACTTTCGTAGGGATCACGGTTGCATTTAGCGTATGCAACAAGCCTTTAAACCCCTAGGTGTCCCTAGTGGACGAGTTGTAGTCTCGTGAGGGTTTACAGCAACGATACGCACAAACGTTTTACAAAAGTAAAAAGTTAGTTAAAACTAATGCACACAAAAGCAAAAAGACAAGAGAAAAGAGAATAAAGAAGTTAGTGACTAATCAAGTGAAACTTCTACTCCAAGTACTAGTTGTTTTGTTTCTTTCTAAACTACCGAATAAGTAAATTCTCCGATTATATTTACCATTCTCCATATACACAGCAAGCAAAATATTAATCAACTCATTTTGCCCACAACAGTCACAAGTGCAATTGATAAGAGAATAATATTTTTGTCCTAAGGTTCTATTAGATTTCACACCTTTTTATAGTAATGGAGTAAATTTTTATTTTTATTTTTTTCTGATTTTTCTGATTTTTTTTCTTTCTTTTTTTTTTCTATTTTTTTTTTTTTTACAATATCTTCTGTCTATGTAGCGAGCTTTGGGTCGGTGGCTCCCAAACCAGTTGGCTTTAGGGCACCAGGTGTTAAGACACCCCTACGGACTTAATTACCCAGATATTAGATATAAATATTTTTGCAACATCCTTGATCCATGTAGCGAGCTTTGGGCCAGTGACTCCCAAACCAGTTGGTTTTAGGGCACTGGGTGTTAAGATACCCTTACAGACTTAATAACTCGGATCTCAGACGTTTTTTTTTTTTTTTTTTTTTTTTTTTTTTTTTTACTCCATCACTTTTTTGAGATGCTTCCTCCAATTAAACTATAGCACTGAATATTAAAAAATTTTCAATTTTAGCTCATGACCGTGTGTTACCATGTATGTTGATAATACCTGCCAACGAGCATATGAAGATCCATTTTAGTCAGATTTATGGAGAATGCACAATTAAATAATTCAAAAGGAAATAAACAAAAATTAACTTGTTTCGAAATAGGTTTGAGATACGTCTCAGGAGTGGAAATTCCTTACTCGGCTATCTCTTACCAATTTCACCTTTTTAGTCAAAATAAAAACACAAAAATGC
>SKCR01048329.1:0-40355 GCA_019454045.1 Zanthoxylum bungeanum | reverse complement strand
TTGATTTAGAATCAAATAAATATGTATTTGACAATTTAAGGACCAAAATAATTAAATTGTAAAGTTTGGGGGTAAATCGGTAATTAAAGGAAATTTGATTTTTAGGTTAAAATTTCAGATTTAAGTATTGGGTAATTAAATAAATTATTTATTTAATTGATCCAATAAAATTTTTGAAAGATTTTTCGCGTTCTGCTGCGCTAACCTTGTAATTCCCAATAAAAAAACCCAACAAAATGGTATGAGAGAGAGTCTGATTCTGGACACCGATATGATTATGCTTTTAAAATTCAATGTTTAACTTAATCTTTACTTTATGCATGCATGTGTTTATTTAATTTGATTAAATAAAGTATAACATCTTTTGCGGAAAATTCCCTATTTAAAATAAGTTTTTTGTTTTAAAAAAATTTAATAGGTATTTGATGCATATTACTTGGTCCGTCTTGTCAATACCGCTTATCGATAAATATTCTGCGACTATATTCGAGAACGTGCCAAAGCTGTGAGGATATGGCTGGTAGAAATTTATATGTACCAGATATATTTGATATTAGGTGAATTCAAGCAAAAGCGGAATCCTGACTGTGCCAAATCTGTCAGGGTTTCGCAAGTATCTTGAATTTATCATTGACAAGTTTAACCTTGGTACGCCTCCTTATGAACTTGCCAAAGCTGTCACAAAGAGAAACAACCAAGACCGAAAACCCAGGAGTCACAATTGAGTGATCGACAATGAGTTGTCTACCTGATGAATATACGTAGGCGAGACCGTGTCAAACATTTGAGCTGAAATATATTCATGGGGTCCACCTTTCACTATTATATTATGATTTGATTATCGCATGTTTTGTATTCTGTTTGGGGATTACAGTTTTGCATGAAATAGTGGGAGAGGCATTTTTAGATTAGAAATCCATGATCTATTTAATATTTTTTTTGATATAATATGAAACTGTTTTATCTGCTAATTATTTATTCGTTATCTATTTGATAGATTTACGATGGCAGCACCTATGGAAAACCCATTTGCTCGTATGCTTGATACGAATAAGCTTAAGTGTGCTTAGAATTTTTCGGACTGGGATATGGATTTGAGGATTATCCTCGAATTTGAGAAGTTGAGATACGTATTGGAAGGTCAATTACCGCTTGCTATATCTTTAGATGCATATCCTGAAGAAGTTGAAACTTTCCGCAAATGGAAAGATGATGATTTAAGAGTTAAATCATACATACTTAGTTCCCTTTCTTCTGATATTAAGAAGCAATACTTTGAGATGCACGATGCATAAAGCATGATGACACAACATCATGAATCGTTTATTGACCGGCATAATCACACACGTATAACGCAAGCGCACGTATCATTCAAGTAGTATAAAAAGAATCGATCACACGAGGACTTAATACCTAAGCTATTAATTTATGAAATCAAATTTTTACGAGTATCTAATGGATTTATTTATTGATTGGGTGGTGATTTTTAAACTTAAAATAAGTAAATAAAAATGACACGAAAAGAAGTTGAGGAAAATTCAAATTTAAGAAACTATCCAAGGTTGTGAATCCTTCCAATATCTTTTAAAGATGAAGTGGTTATTTCACGTTTTGCAATAAATTGGTTTACTAACCTGGAACACGAAAATATGAAAAAACCTCTTCCGATGGTCAGATATAAATACCCAGTCTAACCCAATTAATCATATTCCTATGTCAACCAAGTTACCTGAATTCATTAAGATTAAGTTCCAATTATGGCTACCCCCGTCCGACAGGTATATTCCTATCCTATAAGGAAATCTATTAAAGGGTTATCTATCCTCAAGGAATATCGTGGGCTATTGAGTCTAAGGTCTTAAACCTAAAATCCATTTTCCAAGTTCATTTTAAGTTTACCAGTTCAATATTATTAATGGCCAGTTAACAAGAAGCATTACGACTACGGCTCAATAAATAAACCTTTATATTACCCAAACCGTAAAACAACCCATTATTAACCTGTGATATTGGAATTCATCACAACCCCAGATAACAGGCTTAGCTACGACATATATCTAAGGCTAATAAAAGCTTAAATAAAATAAAAGACATAAAGTAAATGCTGGAAAATAAATACAACAAAGAAAATGCTGGGGATTAAAGGATCCACTTTTAATATTTCAAAATTAGAAATCTCCCTTATTCTCAATGTTTATCAATTAATTAACCAGACCATAAATGCGGTAATTTTATTTGTCTCAATTAAATGCAACCGACCATATAGGCGGTAACAAGGTAATTACCTAAACCGGCCATATAGGCGGAAACTACGTCTGAAATGAAAAACCGACCATATAGGCGGTAAATAAGGTTGTCAACTAAACCAGCCATATAGACGGTAACTAATTAATCCAAATTTTAATTAAAATAAGGGAGATTAATCTAATTTATTATATTAAAAGTCTTACCTCTTCATCCCAGCAGAATGAGGTTACCTGCTCATGCTGTAAAAGAAAACACACAAAATTTTATTAAATAATTAAAAAGAAAATACAAGAAAACTTAAATAATATACAAGACACTTTCCTTTAGATTTTCATGGAGAAACTCCTCCAAAGAAAGCATGAAAAATTTACAAAGTTAAGCTTGGTATTTATAGGAAAATCTAAAGTCTTCCACCAATTTCTCCACCAATTGCTCCATCAAACATGGCAACAAACATGCAAGCATGTTTGGTGGAAGTTTGACAATTTTTACTTTTTTATTTTATTTATTTTATTTTATATTTTGAAAATGACTATAGTAATTACATAAAATATACTAGATTATTCATCAATTTAGTCCTTCCAAACTTCAGGATTCAAAATTATTTAAATCTTCAAAGTTGTAGATCTTTGTGTCTTCTTTAATCTGGCCCTTAAATCAGCTCAATCAGATATCAGATGAAAAAGTTATGGCCAAAATACCAAACTTGTGCAAAACTAGAATTTAGGACTGCACTTCGTGACACGTATAGTAAATTTTCGTTTTTGCCATTTTTTGCTCCGGATTTCATCGTTTTAGCCCCGAGTTAATTCCATTAAGCCCCAATACTTTATTTATCTACAAAATACATCAAAAAATATCAAAACGTTCATCAAACCCGAGAAACTAAACAAAATATTATGTAAAAGGGGCGGTAAATATTGATATATTTTCCGCTCATCACACCCCCGAACCTAATATTTTGCTAGTCCTCGAGTAAAACAACAAAATAATATACAAGAAACAATTAAAATTAAACTAAGCCACTTTCGTAGGGATCACGATTGCATTTAACATATGCAACAAGCCTTTAAACCCTTAAGTGTCCCTAGTGGACGAGTTGTAGTCTCGTGAGGGTTTACAGCGACAATACCCACAAACGTCTTATAAAAGTAAAAAGATAGTAAAACTAATGCACACAAAAGAAAAAAAAAAGAAGAGAAAAGAGAATAAAGAAGTTAGTGACTAAACATGTGAAACTTCTTATCTAAGTCGATAATTGTTTTGTTTCTTTCTAAATTACTGAATAAGTAAATTCGCCGATTATTTTTACCATTCTCCATATACACAGTCAACAAAATATTAATCAACTCATTTTGCCCACAATAGTCACAAGTGCAGTTGAAAATAAAGAAATATTTTTGTCCTAAAGTTATATCAGAATTCACACCTTTTTTTAAGCAATGGAATAATTAATTTTTTTTTTGATATTGTTTTCTTGATTTTTGATTTTTATTTATTATATACAATATTTTCCATCTATGTAGCGAGCTTTGGGCCAGTGACTCCCAAACCAGTTGGCTTTAGGGCACTAGATGTTAAGACACCCTTACATACTTAATTACTCAGACTTCATATATATATATTTTTTGCAATATCTTCGATCCATGTAGCGAGCTTTGGGCCAGTGACTCCCAAACCAGTTGGCTTTAGGGAACTAGGTGTTAAGACACCCTTACAGACTTAATAACTTGAATCTCAGACTTTTTTTTTTCACATTTTTTTTCTTTTTTTTATCCCATTGCTTTTTTAGATGCTTCCTCCAATTAAACTAGAGCACTGAATATTACAAACTTGTCAATTACTTCTCATGTCCGTATGCTACCATTCATGTTGATAATACCTGTCAACTGAGCATATGAAGATCCATTTTAGTCAGTTTTATGGAGAATTCACAAATTAAATAATTCAAAAGGAAATAAACAAAAATTAACTTGTTCTGAAATAAGTTGAGATACGTCTCAGGAGTGGAAATTCCTTACACAGCTATCTCACACCAATTTCACCTGATTAATCAAATTAAAAACACAAAAACACGAAATAGTTTTTGATTTTTTGTAAAATTTTTCAATTTATTTTTTGTATTTTTCGAAAAAATTTAGAATAAAAATAAAAACATCATACAAAATAAAAAATAAAATACTAGTCAACTAATCCCCTCCCCCAAACCTAAATGAGACATTGTCCCCAATGTCTTAAACTGTAGAATAATAGTTTAGAAGATAGTACCTGCTTAGCTGAAATTATACATCTAAATGAGAAGTTAAAGGTTAAGATCCAAATTAATCCGACGCCTCTTACCACGATCGTTCTCGGACCAATTTATCTTTGAAATGATAGGATCGATTTGTAGTTCAAAGACTAAGATTTGGTCAATTAAATCTGGGGCAGTTCTGGCAGTGAAGAGGAGTTCTTTTACATGTTTTGATACGAACCCATTTCTCCGGGCATCATCAAGAAACACACGAAGAAAATCATAAAATCCATCAACGTTGTACAGTTCAAGCGGTTTCTGGTGTATATTCAGGTTTGCCCAAGATAACACTGTGAAAATTTCCTCCATTGTGCCCAAACCACCTGGCAAAGCAATAAAAGTATCAGCATAGTTAACCATTTCTATCAGTTGTTCAGACATACCTGGCACGATTAGTTCCTCTCCGTTTGATGGTCCAATAAGATTCGCCTCCGCAAAGGGTTTTGGAATGATTCCCAAGACTTGACTGCCTCCTTCTTGTAAAGCTTTTAAAACGATCCCCATTAGTCCAAGATTGCCACCACCATATACTAAGTGCATATTCCTTGCAGCTAAGACTCGACTCGATTCTTGTGCTGCCGCTACGTATTATGGGTTAACACCAACACTAGTATCGCAAAACACACAGATGTTTTCAACACGTCTTCTTGAAGTGGCTTCCATATTTTACTCTGGATGCCTTCAAAAGTGCAATAATGAATTGAGTTTATAACACCTGAAAAGGGTGAGTAAAAAAAAATAGCACTAGTACCTGCCAAATGATAATTATTAGTTAAACAGTAAAATAAATCGTGATAGTAAAAAAGGTCTGGATCATGTCGGAGAAAATAAAAGAAAATATAAAAACAAATCATAATTATTAGGAAAAGACAAAGAGATATAATATTTACAATAATTTACAGCTTGAATGACGTCTATGCGTCAGGGACAAGCTTCCCATCCAATTTTCTTATAAATTGGAAAATAGGGTCTTTTTGAGTCAGATCACCGATACTTAACTATTGTCTTTCTTTTTGGAATTGTGTATATAACACGCGAATTTCATGATACACATATCCACTGGGATGCGTCTCAAGAGTTTTAGATATGTCATCCAAAGACTCGTTACTCAAGCCATCCCTAATGAAATTAATCTTATCTTCACGATTATCAGACACCATTCCTAAAGAATGACAACGAGTATCACAAAACATACGAGCACATTTATAACATACACCCATTCTTTTAGCTTTTCTCTTTTTAGCAAATGTGCTCCTTCATAAACCAGGCAGATGTGAAATAAAAGAATCAGAAGACTCACCTGCCAATCAGACCCGTGCTTCAATAATCCAACGATTATCAGTAGGAATACCTTTGATCATAGTAGTCTCATCCGTTCCAAGCGAGATTTGTAAACTTTCATTAGAGATTTTTGAGGGAGAGAAGGAAATTGCTTATGAAGATTTGCGAGAACTTCTTCCATCCTGAAATGACTTAACCTGTAAAAACTAACCACACAAAATGAAATCACACCAAATCACAATATATACACAAATTTCATGGGTTGCCTCCCAACTAGCGCTAAGTTTAACGTCGTCAGCTAGACGTGACTGCCCGAACGTTATGCTGGATCTGAAAGTGTGACACTTTCTTTTTGTCGCTCAAATGATTCTCCCCAATAGTGCTTGACACGATGGCTGTTAACTTTGAATGTGTTGTTGGACTTGGGGTTGTATATCTCAAAAACTCCGTTTGGTAACACCTGAGTAATCATAAATGGACCTGACCACTTTGATTTCAGCTTTCCAGGAAAATGTTTCAGTCGTGAATCATATAACAACACCTGCTGTCTTGGCTCCAATTGTCTGCACACTATTTTTTTTATCATGCCATCTCTTGATCTTTTCCTTGTATAGTTTGGCATTTTCATAAGCCTGTAGGCGAAATTCCTCCAATTCGTTGAGTTGGTGAAGTCGTTTCTCTCATTCAGCTTGTGGATCAAGATTCAACTTCTTCAGTGCCCAGTACGCCTTGTGTTCAAGTTCAACTGGCAGATGGCACGCTTTTCCATACACCAATTGATATAGGGACATACCAATATGTGTCTTTTAAGCTGTCCGGTAAGCCCATAATACATCATCTAGTTTTTCAAACCAGTCCTTCCTTGTTGATCCAACGGTTCTTTTCAAGATTCATTTGATCTCCCTGTTTGAAACTTCCACCTGTCCATTTGACTGTGGATGATAGGCAGTGGTAACCTTATGAGTAACTCCGTATTTGGATATGAGTGTATCGAAGTATCTGTTGTAGAAATGTGAGCCACCATAACTGATAATCTCCCGAGGTGTTCCGAAGTGAGTGAAAATATTCTTTTTAAGGAATTTGATCACCACTTTTGAATCATTGGAACAATGCAATCACTTCAACCAATTTGGAGACGTAGTCTACTGCAACCAGTATATACAGGTTTCTGAATGATTGAACAAATGGTCCCATAAAATCAATACCCCATACATCAAATATCTCCACTTCCAGAAAGTTTTGCAAAGGTCATTCATTTCTTCTGGAAATATTTCCCGTTCTCTGGCACCTATCACATTAAAGAGCAAATAGATAAGAATTTTAAAAAAGAGTGGGCCAGAACAAACCTGATTGTAGGACTTTGGCTGCAGTTTTATTTCCACTGAAGTGTCTGCCATATGGTGATGAATGACAGTGTTGCAAGACACTGTTGACCTCATCATGTGGAATACACCGTCTCAGTAATTGATCAGCACAATGTTTGAACAGGTACGGCTCATCTCAGACATAGTGCTTGAGTTCTTTGAAGAACTTCTTTCTTTGCTGAGTTGTCCATTCCAACGGCCATTTTCTTGATACTATGTAGTTGACATAGTCAGCATACCAAAGGACTTTATGTTGTTTAATAGCAAACAGCTGTTCATCTGGAAAAGTTTATTTGATTGTCAGTTCTTTGCCAGCTGTTTCTTCATTCTCGAGCCTCGATAAGTGATCTGCCACTTGGTTTTCTATCCCTTTCCTATCTCTAATCTCCACGTCAAATTATTACAGAAGAAGTATCCAATGGATCAATCTGGGTTTGGCATCTTTCTTCACGATCAGTTATTTGATTGTTGAATGATTTGTGTAGACCACCACTTTGGGACCCAGCAGATATGAGCGAAATTTTTCAAAAGCGAACACAACTACGAGCAACTCTTTTTCAGTGGTTGTGTAGTTGAGTTGAGCTTCGTTCAGAGTTCTGTTGGAGTAGTAAATGGTGTGGAAAACTTTTGCTTTGCGTTGTCCCAAAACTGCACCTATTGTAAAATCACTAGCATCGCACATCACCTCAAATAGAAGGGTCCAGTCTGGTGCTACAATGATGGGAGCAGAAACAAGCTTTTGTTTCAGGATCTCAAAAGCTTCATGGCATTCTTCGGTGAAGTTGAAAGGCACATCTTTATGTAGAAGATTGCACAGAGGTTTAGCAATCTTGGAAAAGTCTTTGATAAATCTTATGTAAATACCTGCATGACCAAGAAAGCTCCGAATCCCTTTTACAGATGTTGGTGGAGGTAATTTTTTAATTGTCTCGATCTTTGCTTTGTCTACCTCGATTCCCTTTGTGAGATCCGATGCCCAAGAACAATGCCTTCCTGCACCATGAAGTGGCATTTCTCCCAGTTGAGTACTAGGTTGGTATCTTCACATCTTTGTAACACATGTTCCAGATTTTTCAAGCACTGGTCAAAAGAATCTCCAAACACAGAGAAGTTATCCATGAAAACCTCCATACCCTGCTCCAACATGTCTGAGAAAATGGCCATCATGCAATGTTGAAATATGGCAGGTGCATTACATAATCCAAATGGCATTCTGCGGAAAGCAAAAGTACCATAGAGACATGTAAAAGTGGTTTTCTTCTGATCTTCTAGGGCGATGGCAATCTGATTGTACCCCGAATATCCGTCCAGAAAGCAATAGTACTCATGTCCCACCGGTCTGTCTAACATCTGATCAATGAATGGCAGCGGAAAATGGTCATTCCTCGTTGCTTTGTTCAGCTTTCGGTAGTCCATGCATATTTTCCATCCAGTAACTGTTTTTGGAATCAGCTCATTCTTTTCATTTTTGACTACATTAATTCCTCATTTCTTTGGCACGCACTGCATAGGACTCACCCAGGTGCTATCTAAGATGGGGTAAATAATGCCAGCATCCAACCATTTGATGATTTCTTTCTTCATGACCTCCTTCATGATTGGATTGAGTCTCTGTTGATGCTCCACTGTGGGGTTGTACTCATCATTCATCAGAATCTTGTGCATGCAATGATTAGTGGTAATTATATCATTATTTCCCACTCATTTAACTTAATATTTTGTATAGTTTCTTTATTTTTGTGAATGTTTTGATGTATTTTTGTGTTGTTTTGTAGATAAATAAATTTTGGAAAGTATTGTAAGCAATTTGGGGCCAAAACAGAGAAAAAAAATGATAAAATGGGTAATTTAGTAATTTTGCGTGTCGCTACGCGCAAGCCTTCGACATCGCGACATCTAACATGCGTCGCTTCATGCTAACCTACGCCGGGGACACATGTCACTATCTGAGAAGTTTGCTAAAATACACCGTGCTAACATGCGCCTATGGTTCCGACAATACGCATGCCACGACAATACACAATACGCATGCACGACACGTGGCTCGATGACTCGGTTAGAAGCTAACATCTGCTAACATGTGTCGTGCCATGTGTTACAATCCTATGGTGCCGACAATACGCATGCCACGTGTCAGCTTCCTATTCGGTCGCATAAATCGCATGACATGTGTCAGCCACGTGCCGTCTACGTGTCGCCCACGTGTCCGCCATGTCAGCATCTAACCGAGTCACCGAGCCACATGTCGCCACGTCTTCAACAGCCAATCATTGTCTGCAACGTGTCAGCATCTCAGTGGACCAAATATTTACACGTGCCACATGTCGTAATCTCATTAGACCAATGAAATCTGCGTGCCACGTCAGCAATGACCAGGTCAACGTGCTTCTCTCCCCGTGTTGCCAGCTTGTGTCGCGACGCAAGAACAACTTACTCGTCGCGACGCGTGACCGAAATTTTACCTATAAATTCAGCCATTTGCACCTCATTGTTTTCGTGCTTTCCTTAGGATTTTTTCCTAGTTTTTAAGGATTGCATCTATTTTGTAAATTATTGTAATAATTAAATTATGTATTTTTTATCTTTAATTTAATTTTAATATTTAATTTTTCATTTCTTTTATGTTTTTCAGTTAAATCTCCGCTGGGGTAAAATGTGAAATATTTAATATAATTATCTAGGTTAATCTCACTTAATTATAATATTTAAATTATAATTTAACTGGATTAATTAATGGCAAACTTTATTACCGCCTATTTGGTCGGTTTAAATACAAATTACTTTACCGTCTATATGGCTGGTCTTTATGTCACAGATAATTACCGCCTATATGGCTGGTGGGTTAGTGTTCCTAGAACATGCCAAGGATCTAATAAGCATGAAAACATGTTTATAAATTCAAAATAAGTTGCGGAATTACTTACATTGAATGGATTTGAGCTTTTAAAATTTTGAGAAGAAGATCCAAGATCCAAGATGCTTCATTTGTTGATTCCAAGCTTTGAGTTGAAGATCTCCAAGATCATTCCTTTGTTGATTCCAAGCTTTTGAAGTTGTTTCCCTATCACCTTAGTTGATTTCATGAAGTGCTAGCTCCTTTGAAATTGCAACAAAATCAAAGAGAAGAAATGAAGGCCATTCACGCCCATTTGAGAGAGTATTAGGGTTTCCATTTTGTTCCAATTGTGTTTTGTGCGATACATTACACAAGTGAAGAGAGAGAGAAGAGTTTTAGGTAAAACCAATTTACCCTTTTACCTAAACAAGGTAGTTGGGTAAATGGTTTCACCAAAACCATTCCAAGGTAGTTGGATGGTGGGTGGCTTGGAATAAATGCCAACTACCCTCCCAACTACCACATGTGAAGTGGGCCCCACATTTGAATTTAAAATTCAAATGTCTCTACGAACATTTGCCGCGTCTCAGTTCCGTTTAATCCGATTAAACGAACTTTCGTCGCTAAATAATTAAATCCAATTTAATTAAATAACGATGCCTCGCAAATATATTACGAATGTCGTTTATGAATTAATTCTAAATTAATTCGTTTGTTCGTATTAAAGTCCGACTTTAATTATGTAATGAAATCCAATTCATATTAATATATCCAATATATTAATTTTAGCCCATACGAATAAATTAAATAGAAAAATCAAATTAAACTATTAAATTTATTTTACCGATTAATTCCAAATTAATCTCGTTCTCTCTCTTCCGAACACATTTAATCCCAGATTAAATAATACCTCAATTAATCCCAGATTAATTTTCTTTCTCTTAATTAATCCCAGATTAATTCTCTCTCTTAATTAATACCAGATTAATTCTAATTTAAATCAATTGTCATCGGTGAATCTTTGGGAAGCTTCCCAAGAGATCCCTGGATATGTTGGCAGTAAATACGGTCATCGGATTATCCGAATACGTGCGTACCTCGTACCACGTGCTTACCGATTTACAAGACATGGTTGGCTTCTAGCAAAGCACCGTGCCTACCCAATTCTCAAGAAATATTCTTACTGGAATATATAATCTATGTCAGGCGTAGTATACGTAGTATTGCGTATGTCGATCCAGTATCTAATGTCACGTGCTAGGCCTGGGGCTGGAACTGTGTCTGCCCCGTACGAAGCACATGTCGGATGTCTGGTAACTAGTCTCTATAATCGGATATACATGACCTAGTCATAATATCCCGATGACTGCAGTACTTAAGAGTACTAGTACCGTATCCTACGTGACATCATCTCCACTATGACTGGAGTGATACTTCCGTCTTGACATCACACCCAATACACTACGATTCTCAATATACCCAGCAGAGGCGTACACAGAACCGGTTAAAGCCCTGGACGACCAAAACTAAAGCATACCGATTGTCGCAAGAATTAGCGGTGCAAGTCTCAGGTTAAGACCAAATACACCTACCCTGATTTCGGAATTCCATAGACACATAGTCATACCACCAATGGAATTCCGAGGGATCTATCCAGAGAGAAGCTATTTTCCGTACCATTGGTAAAACACAACCTCCTATTACACTTGCCTGAGTATCATATACCCAAATATATGAGAACTATTCCGTTATGATCACATATAACACGCACAAGTGTAATACTAGTCTATTCCGCATTATCGATGTCTAGTCTCGATAATACTACGACTAGGGATATTTAATGATTAATCCTTCGTGGACTGATATTGTCTCATATCATCTCAATCCAGGAACTAATCATAAGGACCTCATATCATTTATACATCTAGGTGATCTAATCACAAATGATAAGAGTGCAATCTCCTTGTCACACAGTTAATTTGTACAACAACACCATGATCTGTACAACTAGTGACGCTATGGGTCATAATTGTCCAACAATCTCCCACTTGGACTATAGCCAGTCACTCGAGTGTCTTACACCCAAACTATGTACGGTTCGCTCAAACTGCTGAGGAAAGGCTTTCGTCAGCGGATTTGTATGATTATCATCCGATGCAATTTATTCGATCATCACATCGCCACGATGTATGATCCGAACGAATCAGATGAATAGTCGAAGTATATATCTGGATCGTTGATGAGACCATTAATTCTTTAGTCTGCGTTGTAGCCTAGCTCAGTTACTAACAAAACTATATCTAATCTAATTAGATTTGTTAATGACCCAGATGGCTTCTATTACTGCCTCAGCCGCAGTAATAACCCGCATTTGTTATTTATTCGGTAACAATATCTTGCTTGGAAGATTTCCAGCTTACTGTTTCGTTACTCAAACTGTATAGTACCGTTGTTTTTATCGGTTAGGAAACTTGCAGCAATGATCCCTGTCACTTCAAGTTCTCCTTCTCCTTCTCCATAGTTTAAGACATCATCCTTAGTTCTCTAAGATACTAACGGATGTTCTTAATATCAATTCAGTGACTATCACTTGGATTGACCTGTTTGTGAATACATATGCTCAAAGCATATGAGACACCAGGTCACGTACATTTTCAATGTACGAGTTCTCGCAGAGTGTTAATAACCTTTAGATCTAACTCATTAGATCTTTATTCCTAGAATAAAGGTTGTTACTCCCAAGAATTCTACGGAGAATTTTTAATGAAAGCCAAGCTTTCACCGATTGTAATATGGGAATATCATTTCCAAGAAATGACATATTATCATTATCTATAGGGCGTTTACTGTCAGTGCGCTCCCACTAACCTCTTTATATACACAAGAATCATTTCATTTTAAATTAAATCATACACCATTATGATTACATCAAAACGTTAGTTCCAATAACGTAATGCTTACTTCAATCCCTCTATGGATCGAATAACCGCAAACCTTGTTGCTAGTTTTGGTACTACAAACCGCCAGGATGTTGTAAACATCCTCCAAAAGGTTTCCTTTTCAGGAAAGCGATTTTTTCGGTTTAGCTGCCATATTTCATAAATGAAACATGCAGCATCAGCAAGCATTATCCAAATGGATTTATCCATGGCAACATGTAAAAGGTTTCGTTGTAATCGACACAATGTTGATAACGATACCTTTTCGCTACAAGCCTAGCTTAGTACGTTGGTATGTTGCCATCCATGTATGTCTTCCTTGAATACTTATATAGTACCAATAGGCACAATGCCTTCTGGTACATCAACTAGTCTCTAAACATAGTTGGTATACATGGAATCCATTTCGGACTTCATGGCACTTTGCCATAATGGGGAGTAGATACCTTGTATCACTTCCTCATATGTAGTCAGTTCGTCTTCCTCAATAAGATTGACATCTTTATGAGGTGAGATCAGAAACCCATACCTCCCAGGTTGTTTTCTGACTCTCTCCGACTAACGCAGTTCTTGTGTATTCGAAGATTGTGGTACAGTTTCATCCTTGATGAACTGTTTGTGTTCCATTAAGGACTTGGTACCTTGAACAGTATAACTCCGATTTTTCATCGAGTTTTACTATCCTCCCACTTACCACTGCATATCGGTATTCCTCTTAGGAAAACCGCATGGTGAGCAACAATTACATTGTTCTCAAGTGAGTTGTATAAGTAATATACTTTGGTTTCCCTAGGATAACCTACAATTGGCACTTATCCAATTTGGGTTCTAATTTGGTATCATCCAAACATATGCCCAGCATCCCAAATCTTCAGGAGTGAGAAAACCTGGTTTCTTTCCTGTTCATATCTAATATAAAATCTGTCAAACAGATTTTCATGGAACCTTATTCAAAATAAGTATTGCGCTGTTAAATGCTTATCCTTTGAAGGAAAATTGTAGCCCAGAGCCACTCATGATTAACAAAATTTGGTTTCTCCGTTCGGACACACCATCAAATTGACGTATTCCAGGAGGAGTCCTCATTGAAAGAATACTATACTCTTTCAAGTATATGAGAAACTTATTGCTGAAGTATTTTTCATCATGGTCAAACCATGATGTTTTAATACTTTAGCCGATCTGTTCGTCTATTTCGTGTCGAAACTCCAAAAGTTTCCGATTTGTGTTCTTCAAAAGAAACACAACCATAACGCGATGCCACATTCGTAAAGGTCACGAAATATTCATATCCACCTCTAGCCTAGCTAGACATGGGCCCACTTACGTCACTATGAACAAGGGCTAATAGATCGGTGGAACTTACACTTTTACCAAGTAAAGGTGTTTTAGGTACTTTACCTAATAAACTAGATTCATAGAAATCATTTGAATGGAATCAAATCCGTCCTAGTATCCACTATTCAAAAGTGTGGATATACGAGTCTTGTTTAATGTGTCCTAGACAACACTGCAACAAATAAGTCTCATCTGATCAAATCAGTTTGAGCTACTTGTTTGTCATGTTATATGTTTGAGATTTATTTATATTCAAATATAAATACGGTTATTCACATCTAATGTGTTTATCTCAACATCATCTTTATATAATAAAACACTTTAGTGTTTTAGAATATAAAGGCACACTCGCAACGAGTTATACTCGATATAGAGATAATGTTTCTAGTCAAACTAGTTATATTATAACAGTTTCCTAATTTAAGTACACACCCAAAGGGTAGTTCCTAAACTTAGGTATCTGCGGTTGAAACAGTGACTGTCGTCCCGTTTCTGATTCGCAGATTAATCTCAACTGAAGTCAGTATCCTGCTCACAGCAGATTCTGCACATCAATGCATATTTATGTATCACACTAAGTATCTAAAATCCAATTTTAATACTAGTAGTGAACATATTTATGACAAACATATTTGAAGTCAGAACCTTGTCCTGTCTTCTATTCCTTCATGTCTGCTTTGTCCATACGGCAATCATGCTTCAATGACCCCGTTTGCCACAAGTTAGGAAGACATCTTGGGATATGTCTTTTATCTTCCTAGAAGATTATAATGATTTTGCCTTTGCCCTTTTCATATTCCAGAAGTCTTTGGCCAAGCCTTGGCATTCTAGAATATCGAAGTAGGGTGCGCCTTGCGCTTCTTGCCTTATTGCAAACTTTGACTTTGGTCTCCTTGAGAATAGTCATTAACTCTCCAAGAGTTGTTTATTGCAATTCAATATTTCTAAGATCTAAGAATAGATCTATGAAGATCCTTCAATTTCATTATCATACTTTAAGGATCTAATCCTTACTTCTGATTAAGAAATTAATGAGTCATTATGGCAAGCATAATGGATTAAGCATTAAAGTTATCATCACATGAATCTTCCAAAGATCATGCTCTACTATTTGCTTAACTCTGGGCTTAGGCCTAAGATGTTATTTTATCAAATAAAGTAACTTCTTAGTTTCAGGACTATCCTGAAATTTATTCCCAATTTGAAAATTAAAGTCGTTTAAACACATTTTCCCTAGGATAATGTTTTAAACATTAATCTTTCATTTTAATATTGATTCTAATAGTCCAACTATTTAATCAACGATTTCAGGTACAATTTAATGTAATGATTACTATAGTCTAACTATATAACTTATTACAATTTTATTAGTTAAAATCAAATATATATTGATTACTATAATCCAATTATATAATCATTATACATGATTAGTAAAATCCAAATATATTGATTACTATAATCCAATTATATAATCAAATATAAATGAGAGGTAAAATTAAAATCAAATATATATTGATTACTATAATCCAATTATATAATCAACTATAAATGAAGTAGTTTGAATACAGTCCAACTGTTTAATTAAAACAACAATAAATATTAGTCCAACTAATATATAATTTATTTGACGAATGATATTTGATTGAGCGCGTATGGCAAGTAACTAAATGAATATTGCAAATCTAATACTTGCCTCCCACTATTTTTTGGCGAGCCTCTAACCCTCTGTGGAGTACTCGGGAAACCTGGTTTCCTAGTGGGCTAGGATCCCGTTAAATAACAAACAATCTTGACTTTGGCCAACAAATTGTATGATACTTAACTAGGTAGATCTCTAAGATCAATTGGATCTCATCCAATTCCTAGATCCAGTAGGTGGACATCCAAGTCCGAAACATATATCTTATATATGCCAATATATCAAATATATTACCTAACCTTTTTCCTCTGAATCAACTAAGCCTTGGCTTTGGCACAACAAACTTAATGATCCAAGTTAAGCGGAACCCATTGACATGGAAAGCTTCGTAATCAATGTCGATAGACAAGAAGTGATCTTGACTTTGGCCAATAAATCACGACTTGGACAAGACACCGATATGGAACAAAACTCTCATGATTCAAACACATCCGCAATTGACAAAGGTCTTGACTTTGGCCAACAAACCAATGCCAACTTTGGATCTTGAGTAAGAATCACTCAACGGAAGGAAAAACGCTTAATATGTTTTGAGGGTTTTTTGCGTGCAAATTGGCAACCAATTTATTATCTTTGTTAAGGTCTCATCATCATACTCCCTTAAACATGCATTCTAAATACATAATAAAGCGCGTATAAATAAATAAATTAATAATGATATACATATGGATATGTCATAAATTGTTCCTAGAACAAATCACTCCATTTCCTCTCCCCGGCTAGAACTATTCTAACTTCTACCCAATTACAAAATACAATAAAGAAACCTCATTTACATTGAGGGGAATAGGTGAGAAGAGAAATACAATGAGAAAGGAGATAAAAGGCTGGACACGTAGGTCCAATTTAAATAAATTCTAAATTTATTACAATTTCCAAAATTACCCTCGCCCTTCTAATATCCATCCGATATACATTATTCATACAACACATTCATGTAATCATACAAATCATGTTATTCAATCAATTTAATCCAATTAATTAATCTTTGAATTAATGACCATCCAATGTTCAAACAACGATTTGATTTGTACGAGTCCAACTCGTTTAAGAATAAATACTTAAAGTACGTATTCTTGAATTATATCGAACTACAACTTTAAATCCAATTTATTTGTATTCAATACTAATCCAAATTTAATTCCAAATTAAATATTTACACTTACTTATAAGCCTTAAAGACTTGGATTCCAAATCCAATCTTAATGGGTCTCAAAGGCCCAATAACATCCAATGTCATTTCAATTAAGTCTAATGGGCTTTTAATTGATTCTTAAGGCATGAGCTTTGGCCATAATGGATCAAACCCAAAATGCCAAGGCTCAATAGGAATCACCTTATTGCCAACAAATCAATTTAGGCCCATTAGGCCCAATTAAATTCTTTAAAGGGCCAAGTGATGTAATTGGACTTTATGGAATTGGTTTTGGGCCCAATTGGATCCAATCCAAAAGTCCAAAACCAAACTTAGTTAAACCAAGCCTATTAAGCCCAAATACACACTTTTAGCCCAATTCATAATTAAAGGCTTATTAACATAATTATAATATTCCAAATATCACAATTATTTTAATTAAAGTGTATTAGCCATGATTAATTAATTAAACTCAATATTTACAAAATACCAATTAACTTAATTAATCATGCTTAATCCATCAATTCATGCTCAACACAAATTGAAGCCAAAACACATCATTTCATGCTCAACACAAATTGAATCCTAAATTCATCATTTCATGCTCAACATGCTCTTTGATATGTTGGCAGTAAATACGGTCATCGGATTATCCGAATATGTGCGTACCTCGTACCACGTGCTTACCGATTTACAAGACATGGTTGGCTTCTAGCAAAGCACCGTGCCTACCCAATTCTCAAGAAATATTCTTACTGGAATATATAATCTATGTCAGGCGTAGTATACGTAGTATTGCGTATGTCGATCCAGTATCTAATGTCACGTGCTAGGCCTAGGGCTGGAACTGTGTCTGCCCTGTACGAAGCACATGTCGGATGTCTGGTAACTAGTCTCTATAATCGAATATACATGACCTAATCATAATATCCCGATGACTGCAATACTTAAGAGTACTAGTACCATATCCTACGTGACATCATCTCCACTATGACTGGAGTGAAATTTCCGTCTTGACATCACACCCAATACACTACGATTCTCAATATACCCAGCAGAGGCGTACACAGAACCGGTTAAAGCCCTGGACGACCAAAACTAAAGCATACCGATTGTCGCAAGCATTAGCGGTGCAAGTCTCAGGTTAAGACAAAATACACCTACCCTGATTTCAGACTTCCATAGACACATAGTCATACCACCAATGGAATTCCGAGGGATCTATCCAGAGCGAAGCTATTTTCCGTAGCATCGGTAAAACAAAACCTCCTATTACACTTGCATGAGTATCCTATACCCAAATATATGAGAACTATGCCGTTATGATCACATATAACACGCACAAGTGTAATACTAGTCTATTCCGCATTATCGATGTCCAATCTCGATAATACTACGACTATGGATATTTAATGATTAATCCTTCGTGGACTGAACTGTCTCATATCATCTAATCACAAATGCTAAGAGTGCAATCTCCTTGTCACATAGTTGATTTGTACAACAACACCATGATCTGTACAACTAGTGACGCTATGGGTCATAATTGTCCAACAATCTCCCACTTGGCCTATAGCCAGTCACTCGAGTGTCTTACACCCGAACTATGTACGGTTCGCTCAAACTGCTGAGGAAGGGCTTTCGTCAGCGGATTTGTATGATTATCGTCTGATGCAATTTATTCGATCATCACATCGCCACGATGTATGATCCGAACAAATCAGATGAATAGTCGAAGTATATATCTGGATCGTTGATGAGACCATTAATTCTTTAGTCTGCGTTGTACCCTAGCTCAGCTACTAACAGAACTATATCTAATCTAATTAGATTTGTTAATGACCCAGATGGCTTCTATTACTGCCTCAGCCGCAATAATAACCCGCATTTGTTGTTTATTCGGTAACAATATCTTGCTTGGAAGATTTCCAGCTTACTGTTTCGTTACTCAAACTGTATAGTACCGTTGTTTTTATCGGTTAGGAAACTTGCAGCAGTGATCCCAGTCACTTCAAGTTCTCATTCTCCATAGTTTAAGACATCATCCTTAGTTCTCTAAGCTACTAACGGATGTTCTTAATATCAATTCAGTGACTATCACTTGGATTGACCTGTTTGTGAATCCATATGCTCAAAGCATATGAGACACCAGGTCACGTACATTTTTCAATGTACGAGTTCTCACAGAGTGTTAATAACCTTTAGATCTAACTCAGTAGATCTTTATTCCTAGAATAAAGGTTGTTACTCCCAAGAATTCTACGGAGAATTTTTAATGAAATCCAAGCTTTGACCGATTGTAATATGGGAATATCATTTCCAAGAAATGACATATTATCATTATCTATAGGGCGTTTACTGTTAGTGCGCTCCCACTAACCTCTTTATATTCACAAGAATCATTTCATTTTGAATTAAATCATACACCATTATGATTACATCAAAACGTTAGTTCCAAGAACGTAATGCTTACTTCAATCCCTATATGGATCGAATAACCCGCAAACCTTGTTTGCTAGTTTTGGTACGACAAAACCGCCAGGATGTTGTAAACATCCTCCAAAAGGTTTCCTTTTCAGGAAAGAGATTTTTTGGTTTAGGTTCCATATTTCATAAATGAAACATGCAGCATCAGCAAGCATTATCCAAATGGATTTATCCATGGCAACAGGTAAAAGGTTTCGTTGTAATCGACACAATGTTGATAACGATACCTTTTCGCTACAAGCCTAGCTTAGTACGTTGGTATGTTTCCATCCATGTATGTCTTCCTTGAAGACTTATATAGTACCAATAGGCACAATGCCTTCTGGTACATCAATTAGTCTCTAAACATAGTTGGTATACATGGAATCCATTTCGGACTTCATGGTACTTTGCCATAATGGGGAGTAGATACCTTGTATCACTTCCTCATATGTAGTCAGTTCGTCTGATCCAGCCTGGTATTCACTGCTGTGTTAGCTCCAACTTCATAAATTCTTGCAATTCTTTGAATCATGCTCCCATCTGTTGGCCACAACGAATTGTTGTTAGCCATTTCTTCGATTAAGTCTCATGCTTGATCTTATTCTTTCGCCATTAAAGCTCCTCCAGCAGGAACATCAATTGTGGTTCTCATCAATCCAGAAAGTCCATTATAGAAGGTTTGGACTTGTAGCCATTTTGCAATCTCATGGTGATGGCATTTTCTGAGCAAATTCTTGTACCTTTCCCAAGCTTCGTAAAGAGATTCTGAGTCATGTTGCACAAAAGATGTGATGTAACTCCTCAACTTTACTGTTCTAGCTGGTGGAAAATATTTTGCAAGGAATTTGGTGGCTAGAGTGTTCCAAGTTGTGATGGAACCTGCTGGTAGTGAATGTAGCCAAGCTTTTGCTTTGTCTTTCAAGGAATATGGGAAAACACGCAATCTCATTGCTTCTTCAGCTCCTCGGTTGTAATTGAAAGTGCCTCAAACTTCCAGGAAGTTGCTGATGTGCGCATTAGGATCTTCAGTTGCATCCCCCCCAAACTGAACTGACTGCTGAATCATCTGAAAGTATATTTTGATGTCACACGCATTTGCTAGTAAGAGAGGAAGTACAATACATGAAATGAAGCCGTCAACAACCGGAATGGTTCTGTCTCGAATGGGAATTGGTGGTGCAACTTCCAAAGGTTCAAGTTTCATGTTTACAATTGCTTCTTGCCCTTCTCGCCTTTCTCTTCTCAACTGTCCGATGGTTCTTTCAATTTCTGGGTCAAGCGGTCGGAGTTCAAAGCTTCTGGTTCGTCTCATGTAGTGTCTGAGAACATGAAACACAAGAAAACAAAAACAATAAATAAAAAGAAATTAGATACAAGTAAAGGTATCTAACCTCAAAACTAATAGTGAAAGATAAATAAGTCCCCGGCAACGGCGCCAAAAACTTGACTGGCATAATCACACGCGTATAACGCAAGCACACGTATCGTTCAAGTAATATAAAAAGTATCGATCCCACGAGGACTTAATACCTAAGCTATTAATTTATGAAATCAAATTTTTACGAGTATTTAATGGATTTATTTATTGATTGGGTGGTGATCTTTAAACTTAAAATAAGTAAATAAAAATGACGCGAAAAGAAGTTGAGGAAAATTCAAATTTAAGAAACTATCCAAGGTTGTGAATCCTTCCAATATCTTTTAAAGATGAAGTGGTTATTTCACGTTTTGCAATATATTGGTTTACTAACCTGGAACACGAAAATATGCAAAAGCCTCTTCCGATGGTCAGATACAAATACCCAGTCTAACCCAATTAATCATATTCCTATGTCAACCAAGTTACCTGAATTCATTAAGATTAAGTTCCAATTATGGCTACCCCCGTCCGACAGGTATATTCCTATCTTGTAAGGAAATCTATTAAAGGGTTATCTATCCTCAAGGAAGATCGTGGGCTATTGAGTCTAAGGTCTTAAACCTAAAATCCCTTTTCCAAGTTCATTTTATGTTTACCAGTTCAATCTTATTAATGGCCAGTTAACAAGAAGCATTACGACTAAGGCTCAATAAATAAACCTTTAAATTACCCAAACCGTAAAACAACCCCTTATTAACAGGTGATATTGGAATTCATCACAACCCCAGATAACGGGCTTAGCTACGACAAATATATAAGGCTAATAAAAGCTTAAATAAAATAAAAGACATAAAGTAAATGCTGAAAATTAAATAAAGTAAATGCTGGAAAGTAAATACAACAAAGAAAATGCTGGGGTTAAATGATCCACTTTTAATATTTCAAAATTAGAAATCTCTCTTATTCTCAATGTTTATCAATTAATTAACCAGACCATAAAGGCGGTAATTTTATTTATCTCAATTAAATCCAACCGACCATATAGGCGGTAACAAGGTTATTACCTAAACCGACCATATAGGCGAAAACTACCTCTGTAATGAAAAAACGACCATATAGGCGGTAAATAAGGTTGTCACCTAAACCAGTCATATAGGCGGTAACTATTTAATCTAAATTTTAATTAAAATAAGGGAGATTAATCTAATTTATTATATTAAAAGTCTTACCGCTTCACCCCACCAGAATGAGGTTACCTGCTCATGCTGTAAAAGAAAACACACAAAATTTTATTTAATAATTAAAAAGCAAATAAAAGAAAACTTAAATAATATACAAGACACTTTCCTTTAGATTTTCATGGAGAAACTCGTCCAAAGAAAGCATGAAAAATTTACAAAGTTAAGCTTGATATTTATAGGAAAATCTAAAGGCTTCCACCAATTTCTCCACCAATTACTGCATCAAACATGGCATCAAAAATGGCACCAAACATGGCACCAAACATGGCACCAAACATGGAGACAAACATGCAAGCATGTTTGGTGGAAGTTTGGCAATTTTTACTTTTTTATTTTATTAATTTTATTTTATAATTTGAAAATTACTATAGAAATTACACAAAATGCACTAGATTATTCATCAATTTCGGTCTTCCAAACTTCAGAATTCAAAAATATTTAAATCTTCAAAGTTGTAGATCTTTGTGTCTTCTTTAATCTGAAACTTGAATCAGCTCCATCAGATATCAGATGAAAAAGTTATGGCTAAAATACCAAATTTGTGCAAAACTGGAATTTAGGGCTGCACTTCTTGACGCGTATAGTAAATTTCCGTTTTTGCCATTTTTTGCTCCGGATTTCATCATTTTAGCCCCGAGTTGATTCCATTAAGCCCCAATACTTTATTTATCTACAAAATACATCAAAACACATCAAAACGTTCATCAAACCCGAGAAACTAAACAAAATATTAGGTAAAAGGGGCGGTAAATATTAATATATTTTCCGCTCATCATTTTTGAACCAGGAACATGTCGTGGTTCATAGAGTTGCAATGAAACTGTTACATTCTAAACTTGATGAGGGGCAAGCTGTGAGCCTGCATGTGCTTTATTTGATTGATTTGATCGAGCAATTGAGATGTAGTGACTTCCCTTTCAATGAAACTCTGGGAAGTAGTGTCATACTCGGTTCGCTCCCGACGTCATATTACCAGTTCGTCATGTACTTCAACATGAATGAGATTCACTACTCTTACCGTGAGTTGCATATGATGCTTCTCATAGCGGAAGAAGATTTAAAGACGGAGTTATTGTTAGTCTCTAAGACATGCCACAAGATCCTAAACATGATTATATGTGTGAAGTAACAAGAAAAGTGGCGGAATCACTTACATTGTTAAATGGAGAAATTTCGTAATTTCCACTTTGGATGAAGATCCAAGCTTGTTGTTATGTTGTTTATTCCTTGGGTGAGTTTCCCTATCACCTAATTAGACTCATCCAAGTGCTAGCTATGTTGAAATTTTGAAGCAAAATTTTACTACAATGGAGAGAAGCATTCGGCCAAGGTAGAGAGAAAGAGAGAGTGTAAAAAAATAATTTTTTCCAAGACTTGGTGGTTGTGTGTTAAATGCATTTAATTAGGCCAACTACTTACATCAACATTTGACCTTTGATGTAAGTCATGTGGTCCCACCATATTTTAAATTCAAAATTTGAGTTGGCTTACTCAACACACAACTTGACTTGGGCCCACCAAAGTAAAAGATATTTTGTTTTCCCAAAACACAAAAAGACACACGTAAAGCCACAGACAATTTTATCGGGTTCATTTAATTCCGATTAAACGAATTTGCCATCGCGCAAGAGTTAAATACAATTTAATTAAATAATCATGCCTCGCAAAATTATTCCGATAGTCGCCTTCGAATTAATTCTAAATTAATTCGTTCGCCTGAATTAAAATCCAATTTTAATTTCGTATTGAAATCTGATTTCAATTAATATATCTGATATATTATTTTAGCCATTAATAAATAAATTAAATAGAAAAATCCAATTTAACTATTAAATTTATTTTATCGATTAATTCTAAATTGATCTCTTTCCCTCTTATATACGAAGTTAATCCAAGATTAATTCTTGGCGCAATTAATCCCAGATTAATTTTCTCTCTCATAATTAATCCCAGATTAGTTCTATCTGAGTCAAATATCATTGGTGAATCTTTGGGAAGCGACTCAAGAGATTCATTGATATGTTGGCAGTAAATACGGTTACGAACTATCCGAACACGTGCGTACCCCATACTATGTTCTCACCGATTGACAAGACATGGTTGGCTTCTAGCGAATCACATTCTCTACCTAATTCTCCAGAAATATTCACCGAGGAATATCATCTCTATCAGGCGTAGTAATACTAATATTATGGAATACGTAATATGATCCAATATCGAATATCACATGATAGGCCTAGGGCTGGTTATGTGTCTGCCCCGTACGAAGTATATATCGGATCCTGAGTAACTAATCTCTATAATCGAGAAGTCATGACTTAGTCATACTATCCCGATAGTTGTAGCTTTAAAAGTACTTGTTCCGTATCCTGTGTGACCATCATCTCCATATGACTGAAATGATACTCCCATCTTGACATCACATCCAATACACTAGGATTCTCAGTAAACCCAATACAGGCATAAACAGAACTTGTTAAAGCTCCAGACGACTAATACTAAAGTAAACTGATTGTCGCAAGTAATAGCGACGTAAGTATCAGGTTAAAGGTCACATACACCTACCCTGATTCGGATTCCCATAGACCATAGTGATACTACCAATGGGATTCCGTGTGGGTCAATCCAGAGCGAACTGTTCCAGGTCCAACGGCTAACAGAACCTCTCATTACACTTGCATAAGTATCCAATACCTAAATATATGAGAACTATGCCGTTAAGCTTCCATAACGCGCACAAGTGTAATACTAGTCTATTTCGCATTATTAATGTCCAGTCTCGATAATACTTCGACTAGGGATATTTAATGATTAAATCGTTCATGGATTAATATTGTCTCATATCTTATTAATCCGATTTAACCATATGGACTTTTATCATTAAAATATATCCAAGTAATCTAATTACAATAATGATAAAATAATAATTTCCTTTTGTCACATAGATAATTTCTACAAAAACACAATGTTCTTTACAAATAGTGATGCTATGGGTCATAATTATCCAAAAATCTCCCACTTGGACTATAGCCAATCACTCAAGTATCTAACACCTGAACTATGTACATGTCGCTCAAACGTTTGCTGAGATATAACATTCATAAGAGGATCTGTAACGTTATCATCTGATGCGATCTTCTCGCTCTTCATATTGCCACGATGTATGATCTAACTAATTAGATGAAATCGTCAAAGTACATGCTTGGATTGTTGATGAGACCGTGGTTCCTTAGCTTGTACGATAGCCCCATTATTATCATAATACAAAGGTACGGGCTCAGCTGCTAATGGAACTACTCCTAATCCAATTAGGAATTTACGGATCCAAACTGCTTATTTTGCTGCCTCAGCTGCAGTAATATATTCCAGATCTGTTTTTGAATCGGCAACAGTCTGTTTTTTGGAAGATTTCCAGCTCACTGCTCCGTTGTTTAAACAAAATATGTACCGTGATTACGACTTACAATCGTCTTTTTCGGTTTGGAAACTTGCATCGGCGAACCCAGTCACCTCAAGTTATCCTTCCCCATAGACTAAGAAAGCATCTTTAGTTCATCTAAGATAATTAATATGTTCTTTACAGCAATCCAGTGACCATTACCTGGATCGGCTTGACAGCGACTGCACATGCTCAAAGCATATGAGACATCAGGTCGCGTACATATCATGGCGTACATGATCGATCCGACTGCTGAAGCATAGGGATCTGAATCATTACATCTCGCTTATCTTGAGTTTTAGGACACATATCCTTCGATAGAGAGATGCTCTGTGACACCGGAAGCAGCCACCTCTTGGACTGATCCATGTTGAATCTCTTCAACAATTTTTCAATGTACGAGTTCTGGGAGAGTGCCACCAACTTTCTAGATCTATCCCGATAGATCCTTATTCCTAGAATAAAGGCTGTCTCTCCCAGGTCTTTCATGGAGAATTTTAATGAATGCCAAACTTTCACCGATTGTAGCATGAGAATGTCATTTCCAAGAAGCAATACATCATCAACGTATATGACAGTGAATGTCAGTGCGCTCTCACTAACCTTCTTTTATACACAAGAATCATCTTCATTTTGAATGAAACCATATTCTTTTATGATCTCATCAAAACGATGGTTCCAAGAACGCGATGCTTACTTTAATCCATAAATGGATCGGTTTAACTTGCAAACCTTGTTTTCATGTCTTGGTACGACAAAACCATCAGGTTGTTGCGTATAAACATCCTCCAAAAGGTTTCCGTTAAGGAAATCGATTTTGACATCCATCTGCCATATTTCATAATCAAAATATGTAGTAAAAGTAAGCATTATCCGAATGGATTTAATCATGGCAACGAGTGAAAAGGTTTTGTCGTAATCAATACCATGTCGTTGATAATATCCTTTAGCTACAAGCCTAGCTTTGTACGTTTGTATGTTGCCTACCATGTCTGTATTCCTTTTGAAGATCCATTTACAACTGATAGGCTTAATGCCTTCTGGTACATCAACCAGTGTCCAAACTTGGTTGGTATACATTGAATCCATTTCAGACTTCATGGCTTCTTTCCAAAAGCGAAGTCGATACCTTATATCGCTTCCTCATACGTAGCCGGTTCATCTTCCTCATTAAGATTAATGTCTACATGAGGTGAGATCAGAAACCCATACCTCTCAGGTTGTTTTTTGATTCTCTTTGACTTATGCGGTTCTTGTGTATCAGAAGATTGTGGAATAGTCTGATCCATGATGGACTATTCATGTTCCGTGAAGGGGTCGGTACCAGGAACAGTATCACTCCGATTTTCATCGAGTTCTACTTTCCTCCCACTTACCACTGCATTCATGAATTCCTTTTCTAGGAAAACCGCATGAAGAGCAACAAATATTTTATTCTCTTGTGGGTTGTAGAAATAATATCCTTTTGTGTCCTTAGGATAACCTACAAATAGGCAATTATCCGATTTAGGTTCTAGTTTGGTACTATCCAAACGTTTAACATATGCCCAGCATCCCCAAATCTTCAGGAATAAGAAACCCGATTTCTTTCCTGTCCATATCTCATATGGAGTCTGTTCAACAGACTTTGATGGAACCTTATTCAAAATAAGTATTACACTATTTAATGTGTATCCCTAGAAGGAAATCAGTAGCTCTGTGTGACTCATCATTGACCTTACCATGTCCAACAAAGTTCGGTTTCTTTGTTCGGAAACACCGTTCAATTGAGGTGTTCCAGGAGGAGTCCACTATGAAAGAATACTATATTCTTTCAAGTAATCTTGAAACTCATTGCTTAAGTATTCTCTACCACGGTCTGACCATAATGTTTTAATACTTTTGCCAGTCTATTTTTCTACTTCGTGTCGAAACTCTTTGAATTTCTCAAAAGTTTCTGACTTGTGTTTCATAAGATACACATAACCATAACGCGATGCATCATCCGTAAAGGTTATGAAGTATTCATATTCACCTCTAGCCTGGCTAGACATGGGCCCACATACTTCACTATGAACGAGGGCTAACAGCTCGGTGGCATGTACACCTTTACCACTAAAAGGTGTCTTAGGCATTTTGCCCAACAAACAAGATTCATAGACATCATATGAATTAGGATCAAATCCGTCCAAGTATCCATTCTTCGAAAGTGTAGATATACGAGTTTTGTTAATGTGTCCCAAACGACAATGCCACAAATAAGTCTCATATGTTTTACTCAATTTGAGCTTTTTGTTTGTCATGTATATGTTTGAGATTCGTTTATATTCAAAATATAAAGACCATTATTCACATCTGCTGTACATATCAAAATATCATCTTTTTAAACAAAACACCCAGTGTTCCTGAATACAAAGGTATACCCGTATCGGGTTAAACTAGATACAAAGATAATATTCCTAGTCAAACTAGGTACAAAATAACAGTCGCCTAATGTAAGTACATGCCCTAAGGGCAGATTCAAAACATAGGTGCCAATGGCCAAAATTGCGACTCTCGTACCATTTTTGACTCACATGTCGATCTCCTCTGAATCCAATCTCCTGCTAATCAATAGATCCTGCACATCAGTACATATGTGAATACCACATCCAGTATCAAAAATCCAATTTTTAAAATTAGTAGTAGACATGTTTATTTCAATAACAAACATACCTGAAGCCGAAGCCTTGCCCGCCATCACTTCCTTCAAATCCGCCTTGAACTTACGGCAATCACGCTTCCAGTGACCCCGTTTACCATAGTGTAGGCAGACGTCTTGGGATTTGTCATTTGTCTTCCCAGAAGATTGTGATGATTGAGCCTTACCTTTCTTCTTCTTCTTCTTCACACCCCTAGAAGTCTTCGGCCAAGCCTTGGCCTTGTTGGATGTCGAAGTAAGATGCGCCTCACGCTTCTTGCCTTTTAGAAGCTCTAGCTCTACCTCTTTCAGCATAGCCATTAACTCTCCAAGTGTTTTCTCTTGATTCATCATATTATAGTTCATGATGAACCCGCCCCAGTATTCGTACAGAGACTGTAAGATCAAATCTATGGAAGTCTTGGCCTCGAAGGTAATGCCCAGTTGACCCAGCTATTTGATGTCAGTAATCATCTGCGACATGTATTGTTCGACAGATGTACCCTCTGACATACGAGAGTGAAAGAGCTTCTTCTGTAACTCATACTTCTGAGATCTAGGATTAGATCTATGAAGATCCTTTAACTTCAACATCATCGCATAAGGATCCTATCCCTTGTTCTGATGATGAAACTGATGAGTCATTGCATCAAGCATAATAATTGAGCAGTAAAGTTATCATCACGGTGAGTCTTCCAAAGCTCATGCTCTACTGGCCGCTCAAGTCCGGGCTTAGGCCCGAGGGGTCTCTCTATCACATAGAACAACTTCTCAGCTCCCAGGACTATCCTAAGGTTCATCTCCCAGTCTGGAAAATTTACGCCATTAAAGACATTCTCACCCATGATTATGTCTATAACGCTTATCTTTCCAGCCATTTTGATTGCTTTAGTCCAACTATCCAATCAAATATTTCGGGTACACTCAAATGCAATGGTTACTACAATCCAATTATATAATCAACTACAAATGGAGTAGTGTTGAGTACAGTCTAACTATTCAAAGAAAATAATAAATGAATAATATTAGTCCAACTAATATATATAATAACGAGAAATAATAATAATAGAGTGCGCATATTAGCGAGTATTAAACGAAATTGCAAATTTAATACTAGCCTCCCACTAATTTTCGATGAGCCTCTAACCCTCCGTTGAGTACTCAGGAAACCTAGTTTCCTAGTGGGCTAGGATCCCGTTAAATAATACAAAACCTTGACTTTGGCCAACAAGCTGTATAAAATTTAACTAGGTAGATCTCTAAGATCAATTGGATCCCATTCAATTCCTAGATCCGGTAGGTGGACATCCAAGTCCGAAACATATATCTAATATATTTCGTAACTTGTTTCCTTTGAATCAACTAAGCCTTGGCTTCGGCTCAACAAGATTAATGATTCCAGTTAAGCGCGACACATTGATAGTGGGAAAGCTTCGTAATCCACGTCGATGAACAAGAGTGACCTTGACTTTGGCCAACAAGTCACAACTGCCTAAGACATGCGATGTTAACAAAGCTTTCATGGTTCAAAGACATCTGCAATAGACAATGATCTTCACTTTGGCCAACAAATCAAAGCCAATCTTGGATCTTGAGAGAGAACCACTCAATGGAAGGAAACACTTAACATTAAATGCGAGGGCGTTTTCATAAATTGGCAACCAACTTGTTATCTTTGATTAGGTCTCATCATACACCCTTAAACATGCATTCTAAAAGCACAATAAGGTGCGATAAATATAATATTGATATGCAGATGGATATTCATATACATTTTTCCTAGAACAAATCTCTCTTTTCTTTTCCTCTTTCCCGCTAGCACTTTACATTCTTCTATTTACCCAATTACATAACACTATAAGAAACCTCATTTAAATTGAGGGGAATTGGTGAGAAGAGAAATACAATGAGAATAAGAGGTGATAGGCTGGACATGTAGGTCCAATTTCAAATAAATACAATATTTACAACAATTTTCAAAATTACACCCACCCATCTAATATCCATCCGATATACATTATTCAAACAAATACATCCAAGCATTCACACATAGCCTGTTGTCGAATAATGTAATCCAATTAATTAATTCTTCAATTAATGGCCATCCAATGTTCATATAACGATTTGATTTGCGCGAGTCCAACTCGTTTAAGAATAAATACTCAAAGTAAGTATTCTTGAATTATATCGAACCACAATATTAAATTCAATTTAAATTGTATTCAATACTAATTCAAGCTTAATTCCAAATTAAACAATTACACTTATTCTATTATAAGAATGCCATTTTAGACTTGAATTCCAAATCCAATCCAAATGGTCTCAAAGGCCCAAAAGTCATATTTTGGACTTTTATGGAAATAGTTTAGGCCCAATTGGATCCAACCCAATTGTCCACAACCAAACTTGGCCCAACTAAGCCCATTAATCCAAATATAACCAAATTAGCCCATTTAATATTTTAGGGACTAATTTACATTAATACAATATTCCAAATATAACATTAATCCATTTTAAGTGTAATTAACATAACTAATTAATTAATCTAACATTTCCAAAATATTAATTAATCTAATTAATCATGCTTATCATTCCAATCGTGTCCAACACAAATTGAAGCAAAATCAAGTCTCCAACAAGCATGCTAACTCACGGCAATGACAAGAAATTAATATCCAATTTGATTCCAATCCAATTAAATCAACATTCAACAAATATATCCCACCATTAACACATCCAAATGTCAAAATTTAAAAAATCACAATGAGTTACACTATGGTAAGTTTCAACCAACTTAGGGAAATTTGATCTAATTAATTTTTCAACAATCCAACAATGCACAACTCCAAGTTATCATCATCTAACATCAACCTACAACTCAATTTTGAATTTTCATGCTCCAAGCAAAAATTCCTAATTAAAGTTTATGAACCATAGTTTTTCAAAATTATATTTAGCAAGGCTCTGATACCATTGTTAGTCTCTAAGACATGCCACAAGATCCTAAGCAAGATTATACGTGTGAAATAACAAGAAAAGTGGTGGAATCACTTACATTGTTAAATGGAGAAATTTCAAAATTTCCACTTTGGATGAAGCTCCAAGCTTGTTGTTATGTTGTTTATTCCTTGGGTGAGTTTCCCTAACACCTAATTAGACTCCTCCAAGTGCTAGCTATGTTGAACTTTTGAAGCAAAATTTTACAACAATGGAGAGAAGCATTCGGCCAAGGTAGAGAGAAAACGAGAGTGTAAAAAAATAGTTTTTTTTCAAGACTTGGTGGTTTTGTGTTAAATGCATTTAATTAAGCCAACTACTTACATCAATATTTGACCTTTGATGTAAGTCTTCTGGTCCTACCACATTTTAAATTCAAAATTTGAGTTGGCTTCCTCAACACACAATTTGACTTGGGCCCACCAAAGTCAAAAATATTTTGTGTTCCCAAAACACAAAAAGACACACGCAAAGTCACAGGTAATTTTATCAGCTTCGTTTAATTCCGATTAAATGAATTTACCGTCGCGCCATAATTAAATCCAATTTAATTAAATAATTATGCCTCGTAAAATTATTCCGATATTCGCCCGAATTAAAATCTAATTTTAATTTCGTATTGAAATCCGATTTCAATTAATATATCCGATATATTATTTTAGCCATTAATAAATAAATTAAATAGAAAAATCCAATTTAACTATTAAATTTATTTTATCGATTAATTCTAAATTAATCGCGTTCTCTCTTCTATACGAAGTTAATCCAAGATTAATTTTTGGCGTAATTAATCCCAGATTAATTTTCTCTCTCATAATTAATCCCAGATTAATTCTATCTGAGTCAAATGTCATTGGTGAATCTTTGGGAAGTGACCCAAGAGATTCCTGGATATGTTGGCAGTAAATACGGTTATCGGACTATCCGAACACGTGCTTACCCCGTACCATGTTCTCACCGATTTACAAGACATGGTTGGCTTCTAGCAAAGTACCTTGTCTACCCAATTCACCAGAAATATTCACCGAGGAATATCATCTGTATCAGGCGTAGTAATACTAATATTATGTAATACGTAATATGATCCAGTATCGGATGTCACATGCTAGGCCTAAGACTAGCTTGTGTCTGCCTCATACGAAGCATATATCGGATCCTGAGTAACTAATCTCTGTAATCGGGAAGTCATGACCCTGTCATACTATCCTGATAGCTGCAGCTTTAAGAGTACTAGTTCTGTATCCTGTGTGACCATCATCTCCATATGACTGAAGTGATACTCCCATCTTGACATCACATCCAATACACTACGATTCTCAATAAACCCAATACAGGCATACACAGAACCTGTTAAAGCTCCAGACGACCAATACTAAAGTAAACTGATTGTCACAAGTAATATCGACGTAAGTCTAAGGTTAAAGATCACATACACCTACCCTGATTTGGATTCCCATAGACCATAGTGATACTACCAATGAGATTCCGAGTGGGTCTATCCAGAGCGAATTGTTCCCGGTCCAACCGCTAACAGAACCTCTTATTACACTTGCATAAGTATCCAATACCTAAATATATGAGAACTATGCCGTTAAGCTTCCATAACGCGCACATGTGTAATACTAGTCTATTCCATATTATTAATGTCCAGTCTTGATAATACTTCGACTAGGGATATTTAATGATTAAACCGTTCGTGGATTAATATTGTCTTATATCTTATTAATCCGATTTAACCATATGGACTTTTATCATTAATATATATATCCAAGTAATCTAATTACAATAATGATAAAATAGAAATTACCTTTTGTCACATAGATAATTCTTACAAAAACACAATATTCTTTACAAATAGTGATGCTATGGGTCATAATTTTCCAATAGTTATGACTCGCCTTCCGAAACCCACTTCACTTTATGCTTCTTCCTAATCCAAGTCGAAGTGGAAGAAGACAAAGGGAAAGAAGAAGAAATGTTTCAATGTTCCTCCCCAGGCTAAGGTAGCGAAGCCCAAGAGAGCTTGTGAAGATAAGTGCTACCACTGCCAGAAATTCGGGAACTGTAAAAGAAATTGTCCGGACTATCTTGCACAAATATGGAAGGATAAAACATCGACATCAGGTACTTTATTTTTCCTATTATTGATATCTCTTTGGCTTGTGAAGCTATGACATCTAATTGGATTTTAGATTCTGCTTATCCTATTCACATTTGCAATACATTGCAGGTACTGATGAAAAGTAGACGGTTAAAATTTGGGGAGATGTAGTTGCGATTCGAGAGTGGCGACTCTCTGGATGCGGTTGCAGTGAGCATATGCGAGATTCCCTTACCCAATGGGAGACTTTTGTTAAATGACTGCTATTTTATGCCAGGATGTGTGGTGAATATTGATGAGCGGAAAATATATCAATATTTACCGCCCCTTTTACTTAATATTTTGTTTAGTTTCTCGGGTTTGATGAACGTTTTGATGTGTTTTAGTTTATTTTGCAGATAAAATAATATTGGGACACAATGAAATCATTTAGGAAGAAATGTGGGTCAAATAAGGGTAAAAATTTGACTTGACATATTAATTTTGGAGATTGGAAACTTGTAAGGGCGTTATAACGAAGTGCAGTTTTGGAAATTCCAATTTTGCGCATCTATCGTATTTTGGGCATAACTTTTTACTCCGATATCAGATTGAGCTGATTCAAGTTCTAGATTAAATAATAATCCAATATCTACAACTTTGAAAGACAAAATAATTTCGAATTCGGAAGATTTCATGCCCGAAATTGATGAACCATCCTGAAGTGTGTTGTGTGTAATTATTAAAGTCATTTTCAATCATTTTCAAAGCAAAAAATAAATTAATAAATAAATAATAAAAATTATCAAATCACCACCAAACATGATAAGCAATTAGTGGAGCAATTAATAATGGATTTGGTGGAGCAATTAATAATTGATTTGGTGGATGATTTGATGGAGGCAAAATTTTGCCTATAAATACCAAGCCATTTCATTTGTAAATTCATACTTTCTTCTAAGGAATTCCTTAAGAATACTAAGACGATTGTATCTTGTTTGTTTATTTACAGCTTTCAGTAATTAATTTCCATTTTCGCACTTTATTTTCTTTACTTTTCAGTTTTTACTTTCCGCAATTTACTTTTACGCACAATACTTTTCTTTCTTTAATTTTCAGTTTTTACTTTTCAGTAATGAGGAGATAACTCCCCTTTGCTGGGGTAAAAGGTAAAACTTTTATTACTAATATTTAGATTAATCTCCCTTAATTATAATATATAAACTAGTTAAAACCTGACTTAACGAGGATACCGCCATATTGGTCTGTTGGTAATTATTTAAATTGGTTTTAACCTGACTAAACTGGATACCGCCTGATTGATCGGTTGGTAATTAATTATTAATTTGACTGAATCTGGATACCGCCTATATGGATGGTTGTTAATTATCATGCAAAGTTAATATATTATATTAAGGGAGATATCTAAAATAGAAGTAATAAAAGTGGATCTTTTTACCTCAGCATTTTCTTTTATTGTAATTTTACTTTATTTACTTTTCAGCAATTTACTTTCAGCAATTTACTTTTCAGCAATTTACTTTTCAGTAATTTACTTTCAGCATTTACTTTTCAGCATTTAATTTTCAGTATTTAATTTCAGCATTTACTTTCAGCATTTACTTTTCAGCATTTAATTTTCAGTATTTAATTTTCAGTATTTTACTTTATGTCTTTTATTTTATTTAAGTTTTTTTTACTACCCGTAAATATGTGTCGTAACTAAGCCAGTTATCTGGGGTTGTGATGAAATCCAATATCACCGGTTTATAAGGGGTTAAATTATAGTTTGGGTAATTTAAAGGTTTACTTATTAAGTCTTAAGCTTAATGCATCTTGTTAATTGGCCACTAATAAGATTGATGTGGTAATTTTAAAATAAACTTGACAAAGGAATTTTAGGTTTCAACCTTAGACTTAATAGCCCACGATCTTCCTTGAGGATATATAACCCTTTAATAGATTTCCTTACAGGATAGACATATACCTGTCGGCGGGGGTAGCCATAATTGGAACTTAAACTTAATGAATCCAGATAATTTGGTTGACATAGACATATGGTTCAATTGGGTTAAACTAGGTATTTGCGTCTGACCATCGACATAGGCTTTTGTATAATTTAGTGTTCCAGGTTAGTAAACCGATTTATTACATAAACATAAAATAACCACTTCATCTTTCAAATGATATTGGAAGAAATCACAACCCTATATAGTTTTTAATATTGAATTTTCTTAAACCTACATTCGAGGTATTTTATTTACTTGTTTTTAAATTCAAAACCTTCATCATTTCAAATCAATCAATCAACCTGTTAGATACTAGTAATCATTTGACCTCATAAAATTAATAGATTAGGTATTAAGTCCTTGTGGGATCGATACTTTTTATACTACTTGAACGATACGTGCGCTTGCGTTATACGTGTGTGTAAGCACTGGTCAAGTTTTTGGCGCCGTTGCCGGGGACTTATTTATCTTTCACTATTTGTTGTGGGGTTAGATACGTTACTTGTATCTAATTTCTTGTTACTTATTGTTTTTGTTTTCTTGTGTTGTAGGTTCTCAGAAACTACATGAGACGAACTAGAAGCTTTGAACTTCGACCGCTTGACCCAGAAATTGAAAGAACCATCAGACAGTTGAGAAGGGAAAGCGAGAAGGCCAAGAAGCAATCATTAACATGGAACCTGAACCTTTGAACGTTGCACCACCGATTCCCATTCGAGACAGAACCATTCCGGTGGTTGACAGACTCATTTCTTGTATTGTACTTCCTCCCTTTCCAGCAAATGCGGGTGACATCAAAACATGCATCCAGATGATTCAGCAGTCAATACAGTTTGGGGGAAATGCAACTGAAGATCCTAATGCCCACATCAGCAACTTCCTGGAAGTTTGCGGTACTTTCAATTACAACCGAGCAGCTGAGGAGGAATGAGACTGCGTGTTTTTCCATACTCCTTGAAGGACAGAGCTAAAGCTTGGCTACATTCACTACCAGCAGGTTCCATCACAACTTGGAACACTCTAGCCACCAAATTCCTTGCAAAGTACTTTCCACCAGCTAGAACTGCAAAGTTGAGGAATGACATCACATCCTTCGTGCAACAAGATTCAGAATCCCTTTGCGAAGCTTGGGAAAGATTCAAAGATTTACTTCGGAAATGTCCTCATCATGAGATCGCAAAGTGGCTTCAAGTCCAAACCTTCTACAATGGACTTTCTGGAATAATGAGAACCACAATTGATGCTGCTGCTGGAGGAGCTTTGATGGAAAAAGGAGAAGATCAGGCCTGGGACTTAATTGAAGAAATAGCTAACAATAATTCTTTATGGCCAACAGAAAGGAGCATGATCCAAAGAATTGCAGGAATTTATGAAGTTGGAGCCAACACAACACTGAATTCCAAGCGGATGTGATTTGCAAAAATCTGGAAACTCTAAACATGAAAGTTAATGGTGGATCCACAAGTTCACCATTTGGAGGAGTACCTGAGTCAGAATCTTACAACCAACAAGAAGAGACAGTGAACTATGTCAACAATTTCAACAGACAGTGGAACAATCCATATTCCAACACATATAACCCAAAGTGGATGAATCACCCCAATTTTGCATGGAGCAACAATTCAGGACAAAAGAACTACCCACCACCGGGATTCCAACAACCAAATAAAAGCCAGGAGCATGAAAAAGAACCAGGAATAATAGAAGTGTTGGCCCAGTTGAAGAAGCAAGAAGCAAAATACGATGCTTTAGCAGCTATGGTTCAAAATCAAGTAGCATTGAATCAAATCCATTCAGCCTCTATCAAAGCATTGCAGAATCAAATCGGGCAACTGGCCAATGCTCAGAGTTACAGACCGCCAGGTAATCTTCCCAGCAACACAGAACCAAATCCAAGGAACCGAGGGAAGGACCAATGTCAAGCTATTACCTTAAAAAGCGGTACTGAGATCAATAAAGATGTTAGAATCAAAGCAACAATTGAGGAAGTTCCAAAAGATGAAGTTCCACAGATGGAAGAAAAAGAAGCAAAGGAAAAAGAACAGATCACTCCACCTCCACCTTTTCCTCAGAGTCTTCAGAAAAACAAACTGGACAAACAGTTTGCTCGATTCTTGGAGGTGTTCAAAATGCTGCACATCAACATTCCATTTGCAGAAGCCTTGGAAGAAATGCCCAGCTATGTCAAATTCATGAAAGACATTCTTTCACGAAAATGGAGATTGGGAGACTATGAGACAGTAGCATTAACGGAAGAATGTAGCGCCATCATTCAGAGGAAACTTCCCCCGAAGTTGAAAGATCCTGGCAGTTTCACTATCCCATGCACCATTGGAGAACATTACATCGGTAAGGCTTTATGTGATTTAGGAGCCAGTGTTAACTTGATGCCTTTTTCTATTTACAGGAAACTACAAATCAGAGAAGCAATGCCTACCTCAGTCTCGTTGCAACTTGCTGATCGAACACTCGCATTTCCAAGAGGTGTTGTTGAAGATGTGCTGGTCAAAGTCGACAAACTCATTCTCCCAGCAAATTTCATCATCCTTGACATGGAAGAAGACAAAGAAGTACCTATCATTCTTGGGAGACCATTCTTGGCTACAGGTAAAACTGTGATTGATGTGCAAAAAAGGATAACTGACTATGAAAGTGCAAGATCAAGAAGTGACCTTTAATGTTTTCAAAGCCATGAAATTCCCGAGCGATGAAAAGGAAGAAGAATGCTTCAGAGTTGATGTTGTTGATAATATCATTCAGGATACTGAGCCAAATCCCACAGATACACTTGAAGCTTGCATCACCAACATGACTGACAGCGAGCTAGATGCTGAAATCCTGGAATGTATTAACTACCTTGAAAAACCATTCCGATTCAAAGCGATACCACCAGTTGAAAGCTTGGAACTGCCAAAGAAAGATCGAATCAAGCCTTCGATTGAAGAACCACCACAGCTGGAGCTGAAGTTAATTCCGAGGCATCTTAGGTATGCATTTCTTGGAAACTCTTCTAAATTACTTGTTATTATTTCTTCTTCACTAACATTGGAGCAGGAAGAAAAGCTACTGAGAGTGTTACGAGAGCACAAAAGAGCCATTGGTTAGACTATAGCAGATATTCGAGGCATTAGTCCATCATTTTGCATGCACAAGATTCTGATGAACAATGAGTACAAACCCACAGTGGAGCATCAACGGAGACTCAATCCAATCATGAAGGAAGTCGTGAAGAAAGAAATCATCAAATGGTTGGATGCTGGCATCATTTACCCCATCTCAGATAGTACTTGGGTGAGTCTTATGCAGTGTGTACCAAATAAAGGAGGAATTACTGTGGTCACCAATGAAAAGAACGAGCTGATCCCAACAAGAACGATGACTGGATGGAGAGTATGCATGGATTACAGGAAGCTGAATAAAGCCACAAGAAAGGACCATTTTCCGCTACCATTCATTGACCAGATGTTAGACATACTGGCGGGACATGAGTTCTATTACTTTCTGGATGGATATTCAGGGTACAATCAGATTGCCATCACCCAGAAGATCAAGAGAAAACCACATTTAGATGTCCCTATGGTACTTTTGCTTTCCGCAGAATGCCATTTGGATTATGTAATGCCCCCGCCACTTTTCAGCGTTGCATGATGGCCATCTTCTCAGACATGCTGGAGCAGAGTATGAAGGTATTCATGAATGACTTTTCTGTGTTTGGAGATTCTTTTTACCATTGCTTGCAAAATCTGGAACATGTGTTACAAAGGTGCGAAGATACAAACCTGGTACTCAACTGGGAGAAATGCCATTTCATGGTACATGAAGGCATTGTTCTTGGACACCGGATCTCACAAAAGGGAATCGAGGTAGACAAAGCAAAGATTGAAACAATTGAAAAACTACCTCCGCCAACATCTGTGAAAGGGATTCGGAGCTTTCTCGGACATGCAGGTTTTTACAGGAGATTTATCAAAGATTTTTCCAAGATTGCTAAACCTCTATGCAATCTTCTGGAAAAGGATGTGCCTTTCAACTTTACCAAAGAATGCCAGGAAGCTTTTGAGATCTTAACTGGTCTCTGCCCCCATCATTGTAGCACCAGACTGGACCATTCCATTTGAAGTGATGTGCGATGCTAGTGATTTTGATGTAGGTGCAGTTTTGTGACAACGCAAAGCAAAGATTTTCCACACAATTTATTATTCCAGTAGAACTCTGAATGAAGCTCAACTCAACTACGTAACCACTGAAAAGGAGTTGCTCACAGTTGTGTACGCTTTTTACAAATTCCGCTCCTATCTGCTGGGTCCCAAAGTGGTGGTCTACACAGATCATTCAGCAATCAAATATCCGATCACGAAGAAAGATGCCAAACCCAGATTGATCCGTTGGATACTTCTTCTGCAAGAATTCGATATGGAGATTCGAGATAGGAAAGGGTTAGAAAACCAAGTGGCAGATCATCTATCGAGGATCGAGAATGGAGAAACAGCTGGCAAAGAACTGTCAATCAAAGAAACTTTTCCAGATGAACAACTGTTTGCCATGAAACAACAGGAAGTCCCTTGGTATGCTGACTATGTCAACTACATTGTGTCAGGAAAATGACCGTTGGAATGGACAACTCAGCAACGGAAGAAGTTCTTCAAAGAAGTCAAGCACTATGTCTGAGATGAGCCGTACCTGTTCAAACATTGTGCTGATCAATTACTGAGACGGTGTGTTCCACATGAGAAGGTCAACAGTGTTTAGCAGCACTGTCATTCATCACCATATGGCAGACACTTCAGCGGGAACAAAACTGCAGCAAAAGTTCTTCAATCAGGTTTGTTCTGGCCTACTCTTTTTAAAGATGCTTATCTTTTTACTTTTCAATGTGACAGGTGCCAGAGAACAGGAAATATTTTGAGGAGAAATGAAGGACCGTTGCAAAACATTCTGGAAGTGGAAATATTCGATGTGTGGGGTATTG